>JAHLWY010000445.1:0-32877 GCA_020002185.1 Paraescarpia echinospica
TATACTGTTTGCGATTGCTTAAATAGCATTTGAATAAAAGAAGAGTCTTGCCTCCAATGCCATAGTATCTTAACATGTTTAGTAATATTGAATGGTCAATAGTATCAAATGGAGGAAAGATCAAGAAAATACTAACTGGTAAGTCATTTTATCCATTTGAGTAATTATCCTATCCACTAGTTCGAGCGATGCATATTAAGTTGAATGGTTAGGTCTGAAACCATACTAATTATTTAAAAATACCTTAGTCAATAAAATAATTAGACAACTGATTATGGATCATTTTGTCTCCGACTTTACAAATAACGGGAAGAAGAGAGATGAACGTATAATTTTTTTAATAGTGTTGGGTCATTATTTTTAAAAATTGGAATTACATTTGCAATTTCAAGTTAATCAGGAAATATGCTTTTATTGATACATCGGTTAATTACTAAGGTTAAATATGTAATTATTGCCGGTTCAATTATGTTTATCAATTGTGGTGAAATATCGTTACATCCACTACAGTTTATGGTTGGGAGATCATTTATTGTTTTCCTTACAATTTCTTCATTAACATTCATTGGCTTGAGAACATATCTAACTTTTATTTTTAAGTAGTAGTCATAGTCTTTGTTTCCTGCATATTGAATGTTTTCTGCAATTTGACATATTTTTGTAAAATAGTTACTAAATATGTTTGCTAAGTCTGATTTATGTGTTATAATAGTACCATTATTTAAACATTGATGAAAAAGTCTTCTTTATTTTAGTTTTTGAAAAAGATTCCTAATGGCCTACGCATTTAAGTCAAGTATGACAGTCAACCTCTCCAAATGCGAAGTAATCACCTCATCAGACAAGCATATCATCCGGGAAAATGACGAACTCGATACAGTGAGAGAGTTCTGCTTCCTAAGCAGCATAGTACCTTCTACAGAGAGGGACGTTATCGGGAGAATAACCTTATCATCAGTAGCTTTTGGTATAGACTCAGAAACAACGTATTTTCAAACAGAGGCATCTCAATAAGAATGAAAACCAGACTATATGGAACGACAGTAAAGGAGTAGTGCAAACCAATCGTGAAGAGAGTCCCGTCTAAACTGTCAGCCGCTAAATACAGTCATCTCTGGATTACTACTGACATCAGAAGATCAATCAGGAGTAAGCAGACAGCTCACACTAAGGCGAGGCAAACCTAGAAAAAGAGAGACATCGACCGCTTCAAGCGCCTGCAACAGGAAGTAACGTACATGATTCGTTCAGCAAACAGGACCTACATGGAAACCACTGTCAACAAAGCATGCAACTCCAATCCTATGAGGGTTTGGAGCTTTATCAAGAGCAGAGGACAATATGCCTCAGGAGTTCCCCTGCTTAAGAATAAGGATGGTGTTCTGAGAAGCGACAGTTCCAGCAAAGCGGGGATACTTCATGTGTGTTTTTATCAATGAAGACTTGAGCAGCAGGCCGGACAAAGGATTCAACCCCTTCGAGTCGATACAGAATATTATTATTGATCCCAGAGGAGTGAACAAACTACTGAAGAACCTGAAGACCGATAAAGCAATAGGTCCAGACTTCATCCCAGCCTTTATAATCAAGACCGCCGCCAACGAGATAACACCTGTCTGACCAAGACTGTTCCAGCTTTCGCTTGACACAGGTGAAGTTCCCAATGACTGGAGGAAGGCATGGATTGTACCCATATACAAGAAAGAGGAGAAACACCAAGGAAGCACCTACCGCCCAGTGTCACTCATTACTTGCAAGGTGCTGGAGCACATTGTTCATAGTAGCATCATGAGACATCTGCAACAGTCAACACGGATTTCGACGCAGGCGCTCCTGCGAGTCCCAGCTTGTAGGCACCGTTCACGAGATTGCCAGCTAGCTTGCCGCGGGTGAACAAGTAGACGTCCTTTTACTTGACTTCAGCAAGGTGTCTCACGGTCGCCTTCTTCACAAGCTCAACTACTATGGCATTCGGTAAAACACCTTCCAGTGAATTAAATCGTTCTTGGCCGGCAAAACGCAGGAGGACCTGCTAGAAGCGATACATTCCACCCATGCTGACGTCAGGTCGGGAGTACCCCAGGGCACCGCCCTAGGACCTCTCCTCTTCCTGTCGTACATTAGTGATCTGCCAGATGTCGTACGCTCCTCGAATACGAAGCTGTTTGCAGATGACTGCCTCCTCTTTAAAAGCATCATCACCGACAGAGATCAGCAGGCTCCCATTCGGATCTGTCATCACTGGAGCAGTGGGAGAAGGATTGGCAGATGGAATTTAATCCCCAAAAGTGCACAACCATCAGAATCATACCGAAAAAAAAACCGGCCCGAGAAACATCATACACCATCCATAACAAAGTGCTAAGACATCCGGAGCAAGTAGATACCTGAGCGTCACAATCACCAACAACCTGACATGGTCAAGACACCACCATGGTAAGGCCCGTTATGGAACACCCGTCTGCTGCTTGGAACCCCCACCTCCAGAAAGAATAAATCAACTAGAGGCAATGCAGCGACGAGCAGCCAGATTCTCTTGTGACAAATACAAAGACAGAACACCAGGGTGTGTCGAAAACATGCTGAAGGTGCTGCACTGGGAAAGTCTTGAAGGGATGAGGAAGAACAACCGCCGTAGACTGCTTCACAAAATCAGCATAGACCGATACCTCCAAAAGAACTCGAAGAGACCAGCGTTTTCGTCAAGCGAGGGCAGACCACCCAGCCCTTTACCACTCCTTTTTCCTGCAACTCTCAGAGAGTGGAATAGGCTCCCCACAAGCCTATCAGCCACCACCTGCCCAGAGGCTTTCAAGGCTGGCCTTGGTGACCTCAACATCTGCCACCAGATAGCTTCTTGCTGAGACATCCAAGTACATCGTACATAGTTTTCAAACTTTCCAGTTTTCTATACAACACCTTTTCAACACTTTAACATTTCAACTATTTTTAAGAGCGCACACGCCGCCGCCCAAAGCGCATAAGCTTCACTGGACACTTAACGCTCGGAAAGGGCCCAGTCCAGTATTTGGAAGAAGAAGAAGAAGATATGGAGCCCTTATACTGCCTATAGCAATCTAAGGTGCAGAAACCTGGACACTACGATTGCATGAAACGCAGTCTCTTGACGTTTTTGATATGCGTTGCCTGCGGGCTATCATAGGTGTTACCATGACAGACAGATTACGAATTAGCCAGATCAGAGGTGAGACATCCACCGCTAAATCCATCTCAGATGTCATCAGACGTAGAAGCTGGGTGGTTTGGACATGTCTGCCGTATGCCAAACGAAAACCTCATTAAGATAGCTTTCAAGGAAGATTTTAAAGGATAGAGAAAACGAGGAAAGCCGCGGAAGAGGTGGAGTGACCAAGTTAGACAGAACACTGGACTTCCGCTTATAACAGGAGAGCGGTGTGCTCTACATAGAACGACATAGAGGGGTGTGACATCCAGGAGGATAGCGAGTGGTCAAACTGGCGAAGGCATTTAAGTCAAGTAAGTCAAGTAAGTTAGGTTACATTTGATTTGTGTTCTTCTGACACTCCACATGAATCGCCCAACACATCTAGATATGACGAGTAAACATTTCACGTGGCTGTGTCAATGTATGCTTCAGTTGTTTCGTTTATCTTTTGAAGTAGCTATCAAACTATCAAATGTATCTAAATGACAGCTCAACAGTCGTTGGTATTACAGCTATGCAGCTTATGCACTGATCGAAACAACTGAGGCAACACCATCTTGTAATTTTGGTAACGTTAACCAACACCAGGCGTATCACTCCCCAACGTGTTTCTAGGCTAACGTGTTTCCAGTTCGAGCTGGTTTAGTCCAGTCCGTAGTGTAGGATAGATTGTATACGAAGAACATATTTTATATACGTCAATCAACATGGAGTAATAATTACTCCATGTAGATTGCCGTCTTCTTTGTCCCTGCAGTAGATACCGAACCCGGATAACGAGAGCGCATTAACTGATAAACTGCGGTACACGACGTGTTTTGTTAGTGAAAGAACGGCTACATTTTGTCCTGCGTAGGCGACTTCGTAAAGTTTTGTAGATCGCATTGCTCCACAAATATTTGTAATGGTGGCAGTTGGGTGATGTGTGTGTTGTTGCCCCCATTACGCTGCATTTTAATATATAAAGTACAGTTTTTAATTGTTTATGAAAGTGTATTTAAAGCCTGAAGAATATTTACTTAAACTGCTCATATGTGTTACCATAGGTCACTTTGTCGTAACGTATGTTATTCAAAAGATTGTGCTTTTGCAAAATGACCGGTCGCCAGATCCGGCCAACGGAAGAATATTGCATATTAAAATTGCATATTATGTGGAAATGTATATAATTGTTTATGTAATTGATGAAAATGATATATAGTATATGGGGTATGTTGATTCACAGGAAATTGTTTATAAAAAGATGGACGAACTGAGAATGCAACTTTAACAGTGCCACTAAAATGGGGCCCTGTATGACATATTAAATGCTACGAAATCGCCGAGTTGACTATTTATTTCATTCAACAAAGCTGCCTCTGTGCCGCCCAGGCAGTAAGTCTTGATATGTTAGCCACAGGATACACCTATTGGATACACGGCTAGATGCACGCCTGACTGCCCGTACTGACTATGCCAGTAGGCGGTGCTCTAGGTTACCTAGGATAAATTGTTCAAAACTATCAAATGGCCGTAAGGTTTTTTCAAAAGCACATATCGCAAATTCCACATATTTCCAAGGTGAAGCATTTCAGACTACGGTTCTTTTGGCATGTGTAATGTATTATATTTATGCTGTGCTACCGTGTAAGGGAACATCTCTGAAAACATTGCTTATAGAACAGCTTCTAAAGAAGCGTGTCGAATCGATCATGTCGAACGGTGTCTTAAAACATTATATCCTGTTTATACGTACGAGGATGTTTCGCAGATGATAAACCTGTCAACTTTGCCCGATAGGCGCAATGAATTGTGTAAGGCGTATTTTGTTAGAACAAAGCGTGGTGACCACAAACTTAATGCTTTACTACCAGACATTCGAAATGTTCCATATTAGCTTAGATCATTTAGCGAGTTATCTGAACCAAAGGCGAACATAAATCGCTACAAAACCTCGTTAATACATTGGTGTTTAGGACACTGTTAAAAAACTTATATTTTTATTGTGTGTCTTAACAGAAAATTTTAATATTTAAAGTAATTTATTTCGTTTTAATGTAATTAATTTATCTTAAGTGCAAATAAAGTTAGTAAGGCAATTATAATGTAAAATGTTTAATATAAAGCGCCTCATATTGAGTGTGTTGTGGTCACTGGTCGTTTCGGTGAATTTATTTAAGAGTAATTTTAGTGTAATTGCATTACGTTTATTATATACGAAATGTTCTATAATTATTTTAACATAATTCCTTGTGTTTTATAACAGAATATTATACTCGTGTGGTTTTGTGTATTTTATGGTGAATGTGTGTATAATCCAACTGAAAAGTTGCCAATAATAAATGGATTCTGATGCTGATTATGATTTACAAACCTGATTTGATGTGTTACGCAGTCAAACGCAACTATAAATAATAATAATAATAAATTAATAATAAAATACGATATTTATATATGGCCATAATCATATAGTGCTCTACGGCGCTACGACTATGAACGTAGATATCACTTATGTCGTACCTGCGTATACGGGTTCTGCAAAGAAAATATAGTGTGTAGACGCTACATTACTTACGTAGTTGATTTGACAAGTGTTCACCGTGTTAGGGAAACTCCACTTACATTTATTATGTTTGTCACACCGGGTCAAGGAATGTTGAATTCATGATGCGCTGACCTTTTCACAGTTGTCTCGCACAGCATCGTAAATATGCTACGTTTTTATCTTGCTTAGCTTCGCTACTCAATAAAAAAATGTTGTTCTACTGAATACTCCATTTTAAAAAGGTAAAATATGTCCAAAGTGTTTTTAGTTGGATCGAGTTTAACAAATAAACACCAATAGCCTATGTTGTCTGTATATACATTTGTTACTCCACTGGTTCGATGAGTGCTTGGGTTGGAAAACGGTAAGCATTTGACTAGAATCTGATAATTTATTCCTATCAACATCGTTTTGTTGAAAAGGCAATTTGTTCTTACAATATCAACAAAATATAGTATTTTGTATCGATACGCAGGAATTTTGTGCACACAAAAGAAAAAGTATCTGTAGTTTTCATTTCTTCATGAACCAGACAGTGGATTTATGTTGTTCAGTCCCATCACCAGGGAGTTATTTTTGTTTATCTTTAATCCTAGTTTTTACTTATGTCCTTCAGTTTGTTTGTTTTCGTACGTGCCATGCTGCATATCCTACAGAATGGCTGCAGCATCATCGTGGATGCAACACTGAAACTGTATCTCTGGAAAGGAGGCCAATGATCCTAGCTGCGATTAATTCTCCGGATATAAGATTTTTATATTCGGAGAATTAATCGCAATTAATATATATAAACCGATGTGCTTCATTCAACTACATTATAAGAGAAATAAAATAGACATAGGCCCATTAACACGGTTTAACGTCGTGACATGACTACCAAAGCACTACCCACCAAGCTGCAAGGCTCTAGTATTATTTTCACTGTAACGAAGAAAGAATGAATTGTCGACAAAATCTGTTTCACAAGTTAGACTTTCAGGAGTTATTCAGTCACGTCGCTAGTATTGTGCATATTCTATTCAGAAAAGCACATTATTCATAATTTTCCCCAAATCTGCACTTTTTAATGGCAACAAAATATCTCACTGGAAATGAGGAATGCATGTGCCTAGTTGAGTCCGTCACAATATTTGTCTATGGAAATGATTTCACCCAGCTTAGTAGAATGTTCTATTTATTCAAATATTCTCATATATAAATTGATTCACCGTAAGTCTAATTAATATAACTACATGTCTAAACAATTCATGTTTCATTCGTGACTTCTTGGCTTACAATGTTGAACCGAGAAGCGCTTATTCTGAAATAAAATAGTAATGTGACATCTAGCGATCGGTTGCATATAATATATTTTATTATGTTATTCTACAATTCATTTAGCCCATCGTAAGTGTGTGTGCGCGCGCGTTCACGTGTGCGTGTTTGTGTGTGTGTGTGTTTGTGTGTGTGTGTGCGTGTGTAGGGGTGAGTGCATGAGGGTATGCATGTATTTGCCTTCTTCAAAACTATGTTTTGTTTACCGTTAAAAGTGCCCTTTTGGGGCATTGCCCCCACCAGTGGAAATTCAATAAAAATACCCTAGTAGGGCACGGATAGGCTTCTTCATGATGAATTTTTGTTCATCAAGTTTTCTAAGACGGAGTGCGCCATGAATGTTTTGTACTGGTGGCAATTTTATGACACAACTTGCTCTTTTACACTTGGATGTGATGTTTGTTGACCCGATTTAACCATGTGCCGGTAGAAGAATGGCGGCCTATATATCATGCTGCACGCTGGGTAGCCCGCCGAGTAAGTTGGTCAATTCAATTGAACACAGCAGCCTCTGTACAGGTAGTGTATGCCTACATTCCACTGCAATGCCAGATTACATGAACGACTGACAAGACGCCAGCTGCACGCCTAACTGGTTATATACCTACTAACTACACCGATAGGTGGTGCTATAGTTCACGCTAGTTGTTAAAGTGTTGAAAACTATCAATTGACCGTACGTTCTCCAAAAGCACATGTCGCAAATTCGTGCTCTGCACACTCGCGGAGCGGTAAGACAAATATGATCGGTAGATTGCGGTGCTCCTGAAACGTGCAATTTGTATTCTGACGCTAAGAGTGAAGGTAGTGCTTCACGATGACTCTAGAAAATTGTGGTTCTGCCGAAAACTCCACTTAAAAATGTCGTAGTTTTGACAAGTGTTCTGAAGTAGGATCGATTTTAGCAACTAAGCACCACTTGTCTACGTCGTTAAATATTTATAATTCGTTTGATATCATATTTTTATGTCGATACGCAGGAAATATCAGCAACATTATTAGCATCCAATAATGGTAATAAATATGTGATAGAGATCGACAAATGCGGTTTATGGTAAGAATAAGGTGACCCAGTCTGTTCGCTGACGACAATCGCAAAACACAAATTTCAGCTGACCACTTGGCCCTTGAATCTGTCCTGAACAAACTGTTCTACGGTGCAGATGTGACAGATGAATTGCAATGTGAGTCAGTATATTTAACAAAGTGGAAAAATGATGTTGCCAACATTCAATTTATCTTTTAGCACACTGAATATAGGTAGATGTCTTAATTGTGTATTGTATATATTTCCATATGTCTATGTTACCGCTGGACGTTTTTTGTCTTATGGAAATTGTCATGTGCAAAGAAGAAATGAGACCAATATTTGTACCCCCTATCGAACTTGCGATGAGAACGTCCTCCAGAATCCTCCAGCAAGTAGATGGGGTATCCTCTGAGTTCATGCAACCGCGTGAAGTTCGATACAAGAGTTATGTTGTATGCGGCAAATGCAGTGTCACAAGGCGGCAAACACATATTGAGCATTGCAAACGACATTGACTTCGTTGTCCTGGGGATGATGCAAACCACTTCGATCGATCTGGCATAACAAAAACTGTCATAATGCATACCAAACTCATCGGAATCGATTTATTCTAATTAGGGGGTGTTAACGAATCCCAAAATGTGTATCTTGTATCAGAATTAGATGAGTACCTATCAAAGATCATATGTGCCAAATTTAGTAATTTCTTGCAAAAGTGAACATTACGTCCAAAAACTTACTCTAAGCCAGCAGACTATAGATGTTCTGCTATCACATTCAGCAATTTCTGTTCAGGATGTGTTGTGTTCCGTTAATTTAATATACTTGATCAGCTGACGTCAGCCTCGTTCTGAGTAAAACGTGGCTCCTCCATGATGCTGTATTATTACAGTCAGTTCAACGTTACGACATTCTGGTGCTGTTTGTAATATTTCCATGTTAAATACATATCAGGATGTGTGTTATTCGTCCGTTTAAACATGTCCAGTCAGCTTCTAGCCACCGAAGTTTGGATTTGAACCCATTTAGCTTGACCGTACACGTAACAGCGTTCTCATCCCGACCTCGCATTCTTCGATTCAGTTCGTTGATATTCTCGAAGATGTCAGCCATATGTGCAAGTATTGCCACCCAATAATTGTCTTGCAACAAACGCTTTTGTTAGAGTTGGCAGCCTCGATTACATAGGAGATAATTGTGAAATCCGCCTCCTCATGCCCAAACGCACCATCGTCACGAGTTTCCATTGTCACTTTCTCTCCTGCACTGAAGGTAGACGACATACTCTCCAGGATCCGCTGGTTGTTCGTGCTCTTCAGGAGCACCATCTCTTTTGGCCAGAGCTCGTAGATCAGGGTAACTTCACCAGCCCGCCGTATTCTCTCGTGATCCTTGGCAGACACATATTGGTACTTGTCGAAGACAATGATTTTCTTAGTACCATCTGGATAGTAACTCAGACGACCCTGGATGCCTTCGAGCGACGCCAGTATGATTACAGACATTGTACCAAATGGATATTCCATCAAGCACACGCCTCGCCCTATCGGCAAAGGGGTGGTGTCGCTATTATCCATAAATACGAAATCGTTTTACACAAACAGGATACCGATGCGTTTCGATCGTTTGAACACATCGATTGCCGGCTGAACACACTTATGTCATCCATGAAAATTATTGTCATTTATCGCCCGAAGAATGGGACCGTTTCATCGACCAGCATACTATACAACTTGGACCTCTAATTATCATGGGAGATTTGAACTTTCATATTGACAACGCTGCAAATGTTGATGCACGGCGACTGATCAATTCTGTGAATGCCACAGGAATGATGTTGCATGTTCGCGGGCCAACCCACAGGAAAGGACACACGTTGGATGTACTCATGACCCTCAGCACGGTCGAACACCTTGTTCGAAATGTTACCGTTACGGACATAGGCCTTTCTGACCACTTTGCGGTGAGTTTCAACATAGGCATTGTTCAACGTCGCACTGGTTTGATGAAAATCAAATATCGCAAGTTACGCACCATTGATGCAGTGTCTTTTCGACAAGTCATTCCACTGTTCCGCTCGGATGATCTTGACTTGCTGAACGTAGAAGAGCTGGTCAGCTTAGTTGATTCGCACGCGCCTATGCAAGTAAAGCACGTCCAATTACGGCAAGAGGCAGCGTGGTTTACCGCCGACCTACGGGTTGCGAAACGAGAGAAACGGCAGAAAGAAATATCCTGGAGAAAATCCAAACTAGAAGTGCATAGACAATTGTACGCTGATCAGTGCAAGAGAGTAAATGCACTACTTACCCAAACAAAATCTGCCTACTAGTCCAGCACAGGCAAGAACCAGCAACGACTGTTCCGAATTGTAAACTGTCTACTGCATCGCAAAGTGGGAACTGTACTCCCTACCCATACGTCAGAAACTGAAATGGCGAGTTTATTTTCAGACTATTTTTCTAAAATGATCAGCAACATTTGTCATAAGTTGTCTACCAGCTCTGACAGAGCAAATGGTGACAAAAATGTGGATACCAACAACATCTGCTGCACATCGGAGCTGTCTTCCTTCTCCCTACCAACGCCAGGCGAAATCAAAAATATCATCATGGATGCACCGCCTAAATCGTGCGACCTAGACCTAGCTCCTACCTGGCTAGTGAGATAATCGATCGATGAACTTCTGCCCATTTTGTTGCACATAGTTGTGGCATCTCTGCAGTCGTCCGATGTTCCAGATAAATACAAGACTGGCTGCATCTCGCCATTAATCAAGAAGGCTGGACTAAATCCAGAATAATTGCAGAACTATCGACCTGTATCGAATCTGGCATTTCTATCTAAAGTAATCGAGCGCGTTGTAGCAAAACAGCTGAATCTCCACATGCAAGGGAACAACTTGCACGACCAATTTCAATCGGCATATCGACATGATCACTCAACTGAAACGGCTCTGCTTAAAGTATATGTCTGCAGTAGTCCGTGGCTGTGTTGTTGTGTTGGCTATGCTTTACGTGACCGCCGCTTTCGACACCATTGACCACGGCATTCTATTGTGCAGACTCACTCACAGATTCTGTGTCATGGCGCTGCGCTTGAGTGATTCAGATGTTACTTGTCCGGTCGGCATCAAGTCGTTCGTATTGGAAGTGTCAAATCCTTCCCAACTGCTATGCCGTTTGGTGTACCGCAAGGCTCCATACTCGGGCCATTGCTGTTCACTGCATATATTACACCACTTGGCGACGTCATCAAGAAATTCGGCTTAGAATATCACCTATATGCCGACGACACGCAATTTTTTGTTTCGTTTTGTCCTGTTGGAGATGGCCAACTGAACTCAATGGATCGTTTGTGCTGTTTTCTAGAAAAAATTGATGAATGGTCTCGGACCAATTTAAATGACCAAGTTAAATGATCAAAAGACGGATGTCATGGTGTTTGGCACTAAACATAAGTTGTCACTGCTAAAGGAGATACGCATTTTTGACACCAGTTTGACCTCGTCTTCATGTGCGCGCAACATGGGCGTTGTATTTGATCAATCCATCAACATGACTAACCACCTAAGTGCCATTTGCCGAACAGCGTATATGCACCTCCACAACACCAGTCGTATCAGGCGATACCTCACAACAGTTGCGACTAAATCACTTGTGCATGCTTTCGTCATATCTAGATTGGACTACGGGAACGCGTTACTGGCTGGACTACCACGTAACCACATTCACAAACTCCAGCGAATCCAAAACATGGCAGCCAGAATCATCACGTTCACACCTCGCCGTGACCACATATCTCCGGTTCTAAAAGAATTACACTGACTGCCAATGGAACGCCGAATCGAGTTTAAAATACTCCTTTATGTGTTCAGATGTCTGAACGGGACGGCGCCGCTGTATCTTGCCAACTTGTTAACGAGGCACTGTCCGGGACGCACACGTTCATCTGAACAACTTTTGCTTGACGTTCCACGAACGAACCTGATCAGTTTCGGAGACAGGTCCTTTCATGTGATTGGACCTCGACTATGGAATGAGCCGGAGACAAAATGTTCTCAAGATCGATGACTGGCCTGCCCTTGTTGCCCTTGTCCTGCTTCTTTAGAACGTCTATCATCTTGATAAGGTCGTAGAATCCACCGGGAAGACTCCCGATGTACTTGCTCTCAATCTTTCCTCCAAGCACAATCGAATCAGCCACATTCACTTCAGCAGGAGGATGTTGAGGGTGGTCTTACTAATCCTGATTTCCTGGGTGATGAGTAGGGGTAGGTAAAAGATGAATACTATTAGGCGATATCTGCAGTTACTAAGATATGATAAACCTTAAACGTATATCATAGCATTGTGTAATATTATATTTTTTATCTATTATTATGGATATTGATCCTTATAACATCCGTACAATGACTTTCGTACGTGATTACTTAATGCAAGAATTTTCCTGACAACGAAAATTGAATGCCAATGTTCATTATGATATTAGCAATATACACTGCGTATAACAGATGTGTTTCAAATATGACTGGTTACTGTTTTTTCTCACGAACAAATGTGCAAATATTGTAAGATTATCCGTTTATATGCACGAATAATATTAAAGTATAATTTAATAGAAGTTTCCATTTATTGTCCACCGAGAGGTCAAATGTGACCTTTATCTGACCTTCAGCATAGGATCTTTACTTTGAACTGAAAAAATTAACATCAGAAATAGATTCTACCCAACCAACACCTCTTAAAATGGTATTATAAATCATTCTAGGACAAGTGGTTCAAAAGTTAAATTGTCATGACATCGACCAGTCGACATCTTGAATTTGCTCTAGGACCCCGTACGAGTACAAATCAACAAAAACGTTCATGGGATAGAACATTTCTAGGTTGGCTATTGAATACATACGGGTGTCAAAAGCGACTAATAAGCTTAAATAATGTTCTTCCCTTGTTGTTCTCATTACGTTATTATATATGATTTGTCTTTATAGTTGATTTGTATTTGTATGTATTGCAATGAGTTACAATGAATTTGATTTGAATTAAAACTCTTGACTCTCATATCTCAGTTCAAACATTCTTGACTGGATCTTGCCTCATGAAAGCAAGCGGATTTTTGTGTGAAGAAGGAGAGCATGGTGGTCTTCCCACATCTCTTCACAAAGTACGGAGAAAAGCGAAACTTCAGAGGCCTTTATTTGATGACACCTTTACCGTCGAACAAAATAACATGATGTCTGTGTAGATCAGCCAGTAATAACAGAAGCGCTAAAATGCACAACAGCTCCGATGCCACAATGTGCGTCTTCAAGGCGTTTCAGAATGTTTGAGTATGCCAAAAAGAAAAGGTAAAATTTGTATAGAGGGTATATTAATGTAGCATGATAGTAATACAATACAATAACAATCTTACGTTTTATTTTAATTACTAGATATGCGTGCGACACCACCACAAGTGATGAAAACAGCATACGAGATACATATGAGTATACTATGTGTGCCTGCTGATCCCAAACCAAGACAAGTAGGTATCCTGATCGTTGGAGAAGAGAAGCGGTCCGCACAAGTTGTCACTGATAACTATCTGAGATACCAAAAGCAAGAGTCATCACTATGTGTGTTAACTTGAAGTAGAATTCATCATATGCCAAACTTTTAGATATGACAATATGTTTTTAAAGACGCACCACGGACTGGTTCACATCAGGTTGCCCAGTATCTTTGTCGCAGAGGGTGTTCACACTATACACCGCCACGAGTGTAAACCAGGAAAACTACCAGCATAATTTGCAGGTCTTATTACGCACTCATCCAGGAAGCAGTTATGATGGCATCCACTGCATAGGACCTCAAAAAATCGCCAAGTTACTGTTGTAGCCCGATTGGTTTTAACCCTGAACTGAACCTTTCTATTGTATATACAAACAATTTTAGTTTCACATGTTTGTGGAGATGTGGATGACTGCAGGATAGTAGAATATAACTTTTTGGTAATATATATATATATATATATATATATATATATACACACACACACACATATACTACAATACTGAAAAAGCCCGACGTGAAACGGAAACAGTTGGTTTAATGGCATAACATTTCCCAGATAATTCGGGATGGTGTTTTATTGAACAGGTCTGCTAGGCAGTGAAGTGTAATGCGCCTTATGCAATCCTAATGACTAATGGATATTGCGCTACCTAAATGTTTTCTCTTGCTTTTTAGATCGCTGTAGCGTTACCATCACCTCGAGAACTGCATCTAACACCGTTAGAGTCGCTGACCCGTAGCGCTCACCGAGATCCAGCTAAGTGGAACGTGCCTTCTGGCACCGATGGAGACAGTACATAGAATAAGCATAGATTCGTTCACTCAAGAATCCCGCGCGCATCAATACATCAGCGTCTTATAATAACATGGTTAACGAACTCTGTGGAATTCACACAAAAATGTTTTTAGACGAATAAGAACAGCTCTTTGTGAATAAATACAATAATTGTGAAGTTATTCGAGTTGCATACGAATATAGCTGACAAAACACACCAAGTCAACCTATGTGACGACGTTATTCCTAAGCATCACTAACCTGTCAGGCAATTCGACTTTGTTACTGTCTTCATCAACCGCTGACCGTAACCTGCTACGTCTTCGACGGTTGCTTGCCGTCACTGCCCAGTGCGCAGCAGACGCAGCCTGCATATATTACTGCCGTCGTATTGCTACAAAACTTCCTGATTCAGGGGTAAAAACCGCCAGTCAATCTTCAAGTCACAAAAATGTCAGTTCAGGGTAATGTTGTGTACACAGGGGTTCTCATATATATAATACATTAAGGGGTGGTCTCAAAGTTCAAAAACGCATCTATACTATTATTGCATAGCTTAAAATTGGTTCAAGGTGGCATCCATTAATGATATTCAAATCTTGTCGTATCTAGTGGCAGAAACGAGACATCTCCAGTTATTTCGGTCTACATCCTGCTTTGCTGCCTGATCCCAGCTAATATGCATTTTTGTAGTTCCCTCCCCACAGCATCTGTAAATTGTTTATGTCATCATCTTTTTCTTACACTTCCTTTAGGCTTCTATCTCAGGGTTGTCTTGGTTACGTTACCTTCCTTCTTCTCAAAACATTGCCTATCTATCTTCGTAAGTTGTAAGTGAGTATGTTATTCAAGTTACTTTGTGCGGTTACTTTTAGCAGTTCTACGTAGGAAATCTTTTGTGGCCAGAGTATTTGCATGATGTCTCGAAAGAATTTGGTGTGGAAAATGTTTCTGTCTTACGCCAGCTTTCTGAGACACAGAGTGGTGTGGACACGATACAACTTCGACAAAATATCAGATGCATTCTGCGTGTGTGTGTATGCGCGCATGGTGTGTGCGTATGTATATTTGTATGTATGTATGTATGTATGTATATATATATATATATATACATACATACACACACACACACATATACTACAATATATTGATTTTGTGTGAGGCAGCTATGCAATATTGATAGTAAAGGTGCAGATGGTAGCGCCCCCTAGTAGATAGGCCTGGAGTTTCCCTAGTGATCAAGCTGAGACCAACGCGGAGGAATATGTAAAGGAGTGATAGGGGCTATATAGGCCAGCCACAAAGGAAATTCAGCCTCACTCTCTGGTTTGGTTTGATTCAGTGTATACTATTGGTTCGCCAATCACCAAGATTCTGTGTTCTGTTTTTATGTCGATTTAGTTATTTAGTATCTTTGTTTTGTCCACCCTCCTCCCTATATCACTTTACTTGTTGGTTCAGAAGCTTTTTAATTGGCGCTTTCATTATAAGGGCGGAAGCGGAGTGACCCCCACCGTTACGGTGGTAGTGGGAAGTATAGTGCAGTCATGTAGTTAGTCATGTTAGTAAGTAGATGTCTCGGAAGTTATATGCTTAGAAATTGTAGGTATTGCTTAACAATGCTGTTGGGGCCGGCATGCTTGTTGTGTATTGATGTATGTATAAATGGTGTGGTTTTATGTATATATGGTGTTGTTTAATGTGTTGGTGAATAAATGTCATTAAGTTGGCCTGTTTCAATCAACATTGGTCTTGTATCGTTGCTTTGCACAGAAAGGTGTACGACAGGGGCGCATACATATATATATATATACAGTGCTATTTTGTAGCTAAGTTCGGTATCCAAAACATACATAATAACAATTCCCTCCTCTCTCTCTCTCTCTCTCTATATATATATATATACATATATATATACATACATATATATATATATGTGTGTGTAATATATATATATATACAAAATAGCACTGTACAAAATAAGAAGTACCTAAGATAAGAGAACATAAACAAATGTCCACTGTGGGAGACATGACTGGGGGGTGATGTTGTAGACAAATGTCCACTGTGGGATACATGACTGGGGGGTGATGTAGACAAATGTCCACTGTGGGAGACATGACTGGGGGGTGATGTTGTAGACAAATGTCCATGTGGGAGACATGACTGGGGGTGATGTTGTAAACAAATGTCCACCAGACATGACTAGGGGTATGATGTTGTAGACAAATGTCCACTGTGGGAGACATGACTGGGGTGATAGACAAATGTCCACTGTGGAGACATGACTAGATGTTGTGACAAATGTCCACTGTGGGAGACATGACTGGGGGGTGATGTTGTAGACAAATGTCCACTGTGGGAGACATGACTGGGGGTGATGTTGTAAACAAATGTCCACTGTGGGAGACATGACTGTGGGAGACATGACTGGGGGGTGATGTTGTAGACAAATGTCCACTGTGGGAGACATGACTGGGGGGTGATGTTGTAGACAAATGTCCACTGTGGGAGACATGACTGGGGGGTGATGTTGTAGACAAATTAACAATGCACAATTTTAATATTGGTCAAACTTGTTTCAATATAAATTAATTGTTGAATAATTTCGAAACCATAGTATTACCCAATAAACGTTTCTTTTCAATGATTTTTTTATATCATAGTTGGTCTGAGAGCCAACTGACCTGTACCCGGTGTCGCGCTTACATTTATCCTGGCGTTAAATTTTATCCGGGTGATGTTTATGTGGATATGTAAGGCATAATATTTGGCACCAGTAGATCACGTAGTGATAAATAATATCCAGTAGTTAAATATGTTTCGTTTGTTATCGTAATACGAGCGTTATAGTTAGAGTACATAATTACAATTTGCTGTTTCAGATTTGTGACCAAGTATAAGAGTAAGTCACGTGACGTGGGCGTGGAGAGGAAACTGCTTTATCACAGACATTGTTTATGTCTGTGGGAAGCAAACATTTTATAATTTATGTATATATATATACATATAAACACACATAACGCCCGGATAAATGAAAACGCGACAGTCGTACCTGGTGCTAAATACATTCATTACAAACATTTCAACCCCATGTATTATTCCAGGCAGTTGTGAGCGGCGATAAAGTGCTGCCACCTCACGAAGCTTGAATAATAGAGGCTACTGAGGGGTGACAAAGTGGGATAATAACCTTAAAATGATTGGGGCTAACCTCAATGTGGGTGGTAGGTGGAAGTTAAAAACTAGTTTGTTTACATATATTCCGAATTCGTGTTAAGTAATACTACTACTAAACAACTTTTTTTAAAGAAAAAACGTAACCTAAAACTTCTATTGTTTTATGAACCAAAATAATTGGAAGACCATGATTTGTTCCTCCTACCTTTCTTCATTTCCCATTCCATCTATCCCTCATCCATACATCCTTCAAGCATCCATCCATCCATTCCTCATCCATCCCTCCCTCCCTCCCTCATCCATCCATCTTTCATGCATCCATCCTTCATCCATCCATCCATCAACCAATAACCCAAAACATAATGTCAGTAAACCAATGAAGACGACATTAGGTTACAGTGATATTACAATGAATAACACGACCGTCCCAACACCATTTTAATTTTTTTTGTTCATTTTACACACTAAAATATATGTGTTCGTTTACCTTCCGTTTACTATGGTAGGAATTGACAATAACCAATTACGGTACATTCTTGTAGCAACTTTCTTCAGTTACAATAATCTTCCATAGCTCATATAAAGAAAATATATTGACGTTTTGTACTTTTAAGCAATTTTTTAATCCGCCGTAAACAATGATGAACGTAATTTACTATAACGAAAGCGATACTGCATAACCAGATGGCGTCATCTTGAGACCCATTTTTCAACCAATTAGTATGCATCATATACATTTTTTAGCATAGCAATGAACTGATTCCACACATGCTTGCCAATATATATTATAGGCTATGCCAATATATGCTTATAATTGTACACATAACCACGTGCTTAAAGATACAGGTTGCTACATATATATAGGCGTATATATACCACCCTACAACCGTCTCAATATCTTTAAACCCGTACGTGTATATAATATTTCATATTTGTATTCACACCATCACCCACACGTTTTCATTATTTGTTTATATATGTAAATTACATGTTGTCGAAGTCAAACCTTATTCCCCTGTATTACATGTATATATATATATATATGTATATATATGTATATACGTAATATTAATAACACAGTATATAAATTTATATTTAAACGTACAGATTAAAGTGCAATTTAATGTGTCCTTACCCCACACATGCAATATATGCGATTTATAACTTAATTATGAGAGTAGCTATATATTACACCGTTAATTTATGAGAGGGTGTTTCATATCCAATGTGTGCCCTACATATTACCATGTCTAGTGTAGGTAGATGCCCGACTGGACTTATTAAAACAGTAGCTTCATGACGTCTACAACAAGAGTAACGCCTTACTTGTGCACTTGGTTGTTTACGGTGCATTGCATGAGAAGGTGCTTAGGTTCAACAATATAATCAGTTTATATACGTTGACCTAATATAATATTATAAATGCGATATCAGTAGAGAGGAAAACTACAATTACTAATGTGATATAGAAAATGAATGTATATATATGTATATATATATATATAGTTAAACTGAACCCTGTGCACGCATATATGTTATATACGTAATCACACTTTCACCCAGTCATGTTATTGCTACGTTTTGTTTACATTTAGCCAAACCTTAACCCAACAATATTCATGATACACATTTCATTAATTTTATCTAAAGGTGCATTTACATCTCCTGGAATAAACGAATAACTTGTTATATGTATTTAGGTGCTACACCTATAACCAATCCTATACTGACTGTTCTCTATTTCTATGTATTAGTGTGTTTCAAGTAATTCAACATCCACCCAACAAATCGTGTCACAACACGAGGGTGTACCGCCATCAGAGAAAATTTGAATTTCATAATACGAGTCCACTGATCAGCGTGTCCATTGAAGTGAGGAACCCTGAACTGGTGTTAAGTCATGTAATTGTTGTCAATGAACAATTACTATATGGAATTTGACAAACATGTATAGGTAAATCAAATTATACATACCAATTAATTGTTTTAATAATGCTACGTGTGCTAATTCAAAACGCCATGTACGAAACATCAATCAATATATTTAAGTAATCAAAACCATTTGACACATAATCTCAAATGATGTCATTTTGATTTCTCGCATTGTCATTTGCCGTTTGTCCATCCACTTTCGCTGCTGTCTTTATCGAGTTGACGACCACGACTGCAAAAACACGTTATGATTATTAACACTGGATATGATTGAAAATGTGTCGTTGCTGCACCGCCGTACGTTCAGTTGTGTGGGCCCATACAAAAAAGGTCTAGGGGGCCCCTGAACACGCCTATGGTGAGGTGTGAAGTGAAGTTACCTTTCTGAATCCTTGGCTACTCTACCGGAGTTTTCAGCATTTTCACATTATACAGCGCCATTCTCGGTCATCATGTGACGTTTTTGGTGTTCGTTACATGACAGCAATTCCAGGAATATCGCGGATAATAGTGGGATTTTCGGTGTGTAGCTGGTCTGTTTTTTTTTACTTGATGTCTTTCTTTTTGTCTTGATAATGTTGAGCATTTATTCTCTGTTCTGCTGGCTTTGAGTACTGTTTTGACATGTGCAGTTTCGGTGGCTCTGACCACTGATCGCTTGTGTTATTGGTGGTGGATGGCGCTGACGTTCAAGTACTAATAGGTGTATATATTGTTTTGTAGATCATGAGCCGTATGATGCCGTCGTCGTTCATATGTACACGTCTGTCTAGGAATAGCAGATGTCCTTTCTTTTGCGGTTCCACAGTGAAACAGTGAAACCTTCCATGTGGTATTCACGTATCTGCACGGACCTGTCTTCGACATATATGTACCAAACTGATGGAGGGTTTGGCATGGTGATGATGGCTTGTCTCTCAAAAGTTTCCGTGTACAGGTTGGCCACGATATTCCTATAATTGCTCTCACGTGATAAAAACCAACAACGTCACACGATGATCAAGAGTGGATGTATAACGTTTACGATTACATCGTGAAGATGCTGAAATCTCCGTTAGAGTATCCAAGGATTCAGAAAGGTAACCTACTACACTTCCAAAATATGAATGTAACTGAACCCGGAAGCATCTTACATGCTAATATCCAAGATTGTTTAGTAGCGTTCAACCTAACATTACGGACGATGTATCAAGAACGTGTTACGTAGTTGAACTTTTTAACTGCGAGATTACAACTTCCATGGGGGCACACCAAAATACACATCTCAATCAGTAACAAAAGCATAAGTTACATGTATTTCTGGTTTGGCGTTCCACCATAAAGCATTATGCGAGAAGTCATTGACACATATCCATGATCATAGCCACGGTGCTGTTGACAAAGCGCTTGAACTCTTTGATAGTTTGCAAAAGCGATATTAATATATATATATATATATATGCATGTGTATTACAAATGAAATAACAGCCGGGTCCAAGATATCATCACTGCAACTTATATAAGTATAAATGTTCAATGTTCAGACAACAAGATTGCACTGTGTCTTGAACAACACCGTTCGTGTGACAATGACATCTAGTATCAGGCTTGTGCGTATTGCTTAAATGTAGAATGAAACTTGAAATGTCTCTGGATATTTTTCATAAAAGGCAACACGTTGTCGTTGCTTTTTCTGCAGTATTGGAACATAAAATATGGATATGTATTTTCGTGTTTATTTGATAGCTCACCCATTGATTGTCTCTTCTCTGACTTCTCTCGTAGTCTGCGGCTGGGTTGTGGGTCCAACGTCCCGGGAGCTGTACACAGAGCAATCATAACACACCTCAACTGTAATTTAGGCGAATCTGGGAGAAGGAACAGTTCTATTAATTATATGTCATTACACAATGGATGCCTATTAAACACCAGTAGTATAAATATGAGTAATAAGGAGCTTACACAATTGTGCTGCCAAGTTCAACAATTAATAAGGTAATTAGTGAAAGATGCTCTTTTTGTGAGTCAGACAGTTTTGTCCCCGACTCCAGCAGTCCAAAGTCGAATCGAGCGGCTGCTTTAACTTTCCCAGTTCGCCCAACATAATATTCCTTCCCAATGTTCCCGTGCCGGTGATGCACTTGCTTCGCCCAGGTTTCAGGATTTCTAAAACACTTTCTGCTTCGATCGGTATTCATTATAAACAGCGAAAATCGCACTCATATACTCTAAAAACTGATCTAAACTACAAGAAAAAAGATGCTGGGCTAGTTGTTGTGAACAATAGATAGGTCACGTGGAGTCTTACCGGCTTGTCCTTTGCCTAGAAACTCGCAATGCCCGCAAGGGCATAAGGGGTTGTTTACCCAGTATATTTTGCCATTCAGGGCTCCCAGTAAAACGAGGATAACTGGACTTGTGTGCATGAAACCATTAATATTAGTGTAAGGCAGTACAGATAGATAGTAGCGGCACCTGTTGATTAAATAACCATAATTTTCCAAAACATTTACTTAGGGGGTTGTAGAATTAGGCAGCACAATTGTTCTTTACACTGTGTATACATCTGACATACTTAGTGTAGTGATTAACCTACCACACATAAATACACTAACATATGAAATTGTATTCTATGCGTAACACAAACCTGGTATCGTGGGTCGATTTTGGGGTTGACTGGAATTATTGGACGTGTTTGGCGCCACAATTTCTCTTGCCTTGCAGATGTTGGACTGTAGCGTAACAGTATCATATTTCATTATTCAGATATCGTTAATAAGGTTGTAAAGACACATGTTTTACTGCCGTAACGATTGCTGTATATTGTAAAAGAAAATATGATAGGCCTACTTATGAATCTTGCTAACATATCTACATATATTTTGGATATGTGAAACAACTGAAGCTAATAATTAATGAGAAAAAAAAAAAAAAAAAATTAGAACATGCGATTACAGTTCTGAAAGTACCTTTTATTATTTCGACAGTTCTTAATTGTACCTGCAGACGTGACTATCAATGTCACGGGAAATGTCAGAGTCACGGATGAAGTTGCCCTTGCGCACGACCAAGATGATGACAACGACGAGCAGAATGACAGCAGTCACAACGCCTAGGATCACCGGCAGCCACGGGAAGTCTGGATAATTACAACAAAATGTAACACCTTTCAATGGCAATACAAAATCAATTATCTAATCTATAAATCTCAGGGTGAGTCCATCCATCCATCCAACCATCCATCCATCCGACTGCCCATTAGCCCGTAAGTCCGTCCAAACTTTCGCCCGTCCTCCCACACGCCCGACGGCCCGACTGCCAACTCAACAACAACAACAACAACAAAAGTACGCTTATGCAAAGGCGCTGCAACGATTCACGAAAAATATTTGCAACGGATCACTAGTATAATATATTCAGTCATGTCATAACCAGGGAACAGGGATGAACAACCTATCAACATCAAGAACAATGGACACACCAGAAACCATGGTATCCCTTACTGTGCTGTACGGGCATCGCTGAGTGTCTCTTTTAGTTAATAACTTAAATGTTTAAACATGTGTTTTAATCGAACAGTTACACGGCGATGCCCGTATTATTAGAAATTAGAAAAACGTCATACTGTTAAAATGTATCGTATTTCTATTTGATTGTAAAATCTCTTACCTGGGTCTTCTAACTCTTTATCTGAAACAAAAAATTACAGTCAGTAAAATAATTATGAGGAACATTATTAAAATAATTTTATTATGTCATGTATCATATCACATCACATAATTTCAATACTGTGTTTATGTTTACGATTGACACCCTCAAAACATACCAATAAGAACGTTTTTCTACACAGTGTCTATAAAATGTCACTCAAATATGCTTGTCTTCAGAATGTGTAATTATTTTGTATTTTGTATTTTTACAAAACAATCTCAAGGAGGAATCCTAACGCAATATTTTGATACTCAACACTGCTAACAATAATGTCACCATTTGCGTGCAGTCAAATTGTTACACAATTGTGTTTGTGTGAAATGATTACTGAACTATGAAAAAGTGAAGTGCAAACAAATCCTTCTATATGTTCTCATTAATTAATTAATTATAATGTTATAATTAAATATATTTAAAAACATAATTAATGAATAGCAGGATAGAAGTATGATCAATGTCAGGACGATACTGATATCAATATTTAGATAACGCGGTATCCAGTCCTTAGGACAACTCGAACACGCTTTACACTTCACCCAATTTAAGCTTGATCTTACCTGACACCCTGACACTGTCCAGATCAACACGGTGTCCTCCGATACTGAATGGGACATTCACGAGGATGTCATGTAGAACATCCTTACTGCTGACTGTTGAATACACCCACAGGGCGAAGTCAACAATGACGCTCCCTTTCCTGTAAATAATTTATATTGAATCATTACAATACATATATAAAATAAACTGTGAAATTATCATACTACCAATTTGCTTCGCCAAAGAGAGATGGTGTTCGACGTAGTGTCATATGCGTTGGGTGGAGGGTGAGTCCCGTCATATTTTTGAATGGGGGACTGAATATAGGTTTAACCACATTCCGACACCCTTGGGCATATGTGTGGAACTAAAGGAACATGATAAGTTTGGATGTTCACGAATAACAAAACTATGTTTTGTCTCATGTACATTTTGAATACTCAAATACAAATGTAAGGTAAAACAGCTATTGTTTGTGCATAACCATCTACACGTGTTATTATATCTATAAAAGTATGTCCGAGATGATTCCGTTAAATACACTTACATCATGGTCATAGATGCCGAGATGATTCTGTTAAATACACTTATATCATGGGCATAGATGTCATCTTCCTTGTCATCTTTACTGAACATAATTATATTAATTTTATCATAATTTGGTCTACAGGAATAAAGCAATGTTAAGTCATGAATTATGTCACACATGACATTAGTTTCCTCTTTGGAACGGGACAATAATACTAACGTGAATGTAATGTCTGTCACGTTGACAAGTCTTGAGCCGACATTTTCATCTGCTTCATAGATCTCACTCAACTGAAAACAGCAACATATGACCATCAGCCGTGATACCTGGGGGGAGTTACTCCGACACTGCTTCCACAATTAATATAGTAGTGTGTGTGTGTGTGAGTGTTTGTGTGTTTTTGTGTGAAATATATATTGACAGCAACAATATATATATATGTAAATTATTATTTGATGCTTTTGTGTCTGCATGCTCCAGTGACACAAACCTGTGATGAGTTAAACAAACATGCACATACATGTGTATGCATGTACACTCACGATGTATTATGCACAACTTACTTTGGTTCTGACTTCTTTTGCCAACTTCACATACTCATCCGATGTGTTGACGCCATAGTTGTCTATATAATCTAGGTCAGGCACTCGGAACTGTGCGTGGTACATTTTTGCCATTGTTTCTGCATCCAGACAAATGAATATGACTTCTTAGTTTGCTCTGCATACATTGGTATTCAGACTCTTAGCAAGGACTGTCATTTTTCCAATTTACCCATTCTTATTTTATATTTACCAGTTATCCACATGAAACATCGAGTTACACATATATCGGTAGTTAATTGAGCTTGACTAAACCATTGCCCGCGATATGCATTTATCCTCAACATATGTGTGTGCGTGCGTGCGTGCGTGCGTGCGTGCGTACGTGCGTGTGTGTATGTATATATGATTATAATTATTCAGTCAAAGATAAAACCTGGACATTAGTAAATCATGCGAACGTGTCGCTGCGTCTATTGCAATAGTAACAAGCTAAGATGTAGTTATACCATTATACTGGCAAAATACAAGTTGCTATCGATAATTCCACAGGCAAATAAAGGCAAACAAAGACAGGAAAAATTAGTTTGTTTAATTTGACCAACACAGGTTGAATATATAAAACATACCTACAGATTGATCTCTGCCGTTCTCCGACAGAAAATGTAAAACCTACCCTAATATATATATATATATATATATCATACTAGAGAGCGAGTTAACTGTGTACCTTTGTGTGGCCGCAGCTTGTTGATGCAACAATACCAACACTTGACAACAGTTGTAAAGTTCGAAAAAGGGCAAATTTTATTGCCAGATCACCTCTTGGTAATCAGAAATGAGAAACTGGATCTATGCATTATAATAACAGCGTATGGATTAAAGCCAGCATTACAAATATTGCTGTTTACACGCATCAAAGCAGAGGGACCAACCGGCCATACCATGGTAAATGTTCTCAGTGGTATCACCATCTAGCGATCAATTACTAAGATAACAATTATTCAATGGCAGTGACAACACATAAAAGTTCAGAGCGATTTCGCCATCTAGCGATTTCATACTAAAACAAGACTACTTAGCATCAGTGACCACAACAACGCTGAAATACAGTTCAATAAAAGCAATGTAGCACCTCACTAATCTGTTATGACTGGCACGCCATATGACAGGAATCATAAATCATTGAAACACAGTTATACATAAAACTTACAAACATAAAGAACAAACTATTAACCTGACTTGTCTAAAGAGGAGGCGGAGTGGAAGTGGAGGTTTGAAATTTCTCTCATAATAATGGACTGTCTTTGCTAGATGAGAAATCGAAGTGACCAAGCCAACTGTACTTCCGAGCATGCTCTTGCTGGACCAGTCCATTTGTTTGGGGAAGACAGGTTACTCCCTAACATCTACATAAAGATCATTCTAATAAATTAGAACTTCGCATTTATGTATCATATTAGAGAGCGCCACCAATGGAACTCGACTAATGTTCAGATCAATTTGAAGTTACACGCTGAAAAACAACTGATCATATATATCGACATTTAGAATAACCCCCAATAAAACTAAATAAGCGGCAGCACAAAAAGCGAATAGCGTTTTGATTTTGGTATTACTTGCATGTGTACATAGATAATGTTTTACTGCAACCGTTCACCAAATTTGTAACATACACACACACACACACACACACATATATATATGTGTATGTATGTATATATATATATATGTATATATATATATATATATATCTGTAGTAAGTAGTGTTCGTTTCGGACCAGAAATCCTGAAAAATGTACAAATTGCCATCTTTTAACAATTTTTAGGATTTAGCTTAACCCTACTTGTGTTTAAACTGACAACCTATAACATCTGTGGGTCCCAATTACTACTGGGTGTGGGTGTGTCGGTTGGATAGGGTAGTTATTTCACCCTGACACCTGGGGGTAAAATTCGTAGTTCTCGGGTGAATCTCGCCTCTGATTGATCAGTTTATGGTCACGTGACTGTTGTCGTGCAAGCGGGGAAGTCGTTCGCTGTGAGGGAGGGCTGACGTGGTTGATAATGATATGAGCAGCCGCCTGGCCTTGGCGAATTGGGATACCTTATATATTGTGTACAGGCGTGAAATATCGAAATCAGCTATAAAATCCTTATTTCGAAGTTCGTGAATGATTGGCTCGCGCTAACTAACTATATAGTGTAGTCTACGTAGGATCTGTGCCGATTTTAACTTTGCATAATTTTCCGAAAATTCGGCTGAATCCTACTCTCATCTACGCTGGATCTGTGCGATCGAAAATTCGAATGAGTTCTACAGATATCCACGTTCCCCGCATGCACGACAACAGTCACGTGATCTCAATCTGACCAAACAGAGGCGATATTCGCCTGAGAAATACGAATCGCCACAGGACGGTTTACCCACAGGTGTCAGGGCAAAAAACTACCTTATCCAACCAACACACCCACACCGAGTAGTGTCTGGGACCCACTGATGTTATAGGGTAGAGTCAGTCTAAACATAAGTAGGGTTAAACGAAATCCTGAAAATTGTGTTAAGTTAAAAGATAGGGGAAAATGGCAACTTTTATGTAATTTTCAGGATTTCCGAAATGAACACTACTTACTATTTATTTATATGTATGTGTGTGTATGTGTGTTACAAATTTAGTGAAAGGCTGCAGTAGAAAATTATCTATGTACACATGCCAGTAATACCATAATCAAAATGCTATTCGCTTTTTGTGCTGCCACTTATTTAGTTTTATTGGCGGTTATTCTAAATGTCGATATATATGGTAAGCTGTTTTTCAGCGTAACTTCAAATTGATCTGGACATTGGTCGAGTTTTGGTTGGGGAAAATTGCAACTTTTACACAATTTTCAGGATTTATGGCCCGAATCGAACACTACTTACTACTGGCCTTGGGTGAGGTGATCCAGCAATAAAATTTGCCCTTTTTCGAACTTTACAACTGTTGTCAAGTGTTGGTACTGTTGCATCAAACAAGCTGCGGCCATTATTTATTTTATTACATTTACTATCAAAATAAAAAAAAATGTATTGACGTGAGACATTCTACTTCTTTGGATGCAAATAAATCAGAGAAGCGAATTATTATATAAACAGTTTACCTGCAGTGGAGACATAGTTGCCATCTATGGTGGAACCAGCGAACGAACCCTTGTGTTTCTTAAATGCTGTGACAATGTTTGATTGAACGGAAGTGGATTCGTTCTTCGGCACAACTACTTCGTATTTGACAACAATGCTGCCAGAACTGCACAGAAGAGAAATTATAACCATTGTGATATTAATTTAACAGTAAAACAATGTTTGGTGTAACTAGTTCAAATATGAAAACAGTTCTACTAAAACTGTAAGTGAACTGCAACAGTTACATATTTCAAACCGCACAAATCAAGTGGTGTGTGTGTGTGTGCGTGCGTGCGTGCGTGTGTGCGTGCGTGTATGTATATATATTTATTTATAATGTATCTCCTTATTTTGACACATTCTTTGTTTCACTTATTTCAGCAATAATTTTGCAACTTACCTGAAAGTGACTCCATCAATTTCGTATTTCCCAGGTCCCAGCTTCCCATCAAGTACAGCTTTCAACTGCAAGGAAGACATACAGTCCTGTCGTAATGTTACGTTACATTTCATATTATCAATGTTTTTTAAATACATGAATGTTAGTTAAGGTCTACTTCTGACACTTGTGTGTCAAGTAAGTCTAGAAATATTGACATCGTTGAGATTTACACGATCAGTAAATCAGTGGCTCTATCTCTTACCTTATTAACCTCTGTAAGAATAGATGCCTCGTCATATCCAATATAGGCTTACACTGTCTTTTTTACAAATGTTACGTCCAACATTCTAACTGATATAAGCGTCATGTGTGAAGAACTAATTCTACCAATATCTTCAAAATAATATAAAACATATAAACGTCAAACGTGGTCTTGTAAAAATAAAACGTGGTCAACTATGAATTTCCTGGTATCCAAGCCATGCACTATTAGGTACTTTTCACAATTAAGTAAGCGCAGTTCTTGACTATGAGAGCGTATTCTTCTTTAAATTTGTTTCTAATGTAACAACGTGTTTCTTACCAAACGCAACTATGGTCGTACGCATATTCTAAGCAATTCACAGGTACTAGTTTTCACACATTTTTAATTAACACTTTAATAATACATCATCTTGTTTCTCCCACTTAGCCCGGGATCTTAATGTATCAATGAATTCGTGACCGACCACAACATTGACATCTTAGCCATAACGGAAACGTGGCTGAAAAAGAACAGCGACAAACCGATAATCGCTGAATTGACGCCGAATATGTTCATCATTGTTCCTCGTGCGGCTGGACGCGGTGGTGGTGTCGGCGTCATCCACAGGAACGCGTTACCGTGCAAGATGCTCCCTAAAACGAACTATGAGTCTTTCGAACTGATGCTTATCCAGTTCACTGGAGCCACATCTAGAACGTTCAATCTGTGCACGCTCTACCGCCCGCCATCATTGGCTAAAACTCCCAAGCCGATGGCGGAGTTCTACCTGGAACTAGGACACCTGTTCCGAGAGTTGCCGACATGTATAACACCAACGTGCATTGTTGGTGAATTTAACATCAGATACGACGTTTGAGGCAGAGGCCCGGCCGCTCGTGCAACTACTGGAATCATACAATTTCACTCAACACGTCACAGAGCCTACACATTCTGCAGGCCACACATTGGACTTTGTAATAACCTCAAAAATGACAATCTCGCTACTTCTGTTGACGTTATTCCGATGTCTATATCTGATCACCATGTGGTGCGCTACGTCATGAACATCCAAAGACCAGCTAATACATCGACACATATAGTAAAACGCAATTACCGCTCGTTTTATGCCGATTCTTTCAACAATGACATTCAATCAACTTGTGAGTTACTATCTGCCATGGTGTCAACATCCAACGCACCGGAACTGGTCACTGGCTACAATTATTCACTAAGAACATGTATCGACAAACAGGCACCAGAGCGACGGACTGCCATGCGGGGTAATATGCCAAACCCGTGGTACAACAACATCGATGACGCGAGGAGACGACGGCGAAAGAACGAGACATTGTGGAGACGCACAAAGCTTGAGATTCATCGACAAATGTACGTTGATGCACGCGATGAGTGCAACAAGCTCATTGCCCTATCGAAAACCAACTACTATCGAGATTAACTTCAGAACGATGACAACAAAAGCATGTTCAACATCGTGAAATCACTGAGTGGGAAGCCATCACGTTCGTATCCCGAATATGACTCCGTCGTTGCCTGTTGCGATTAATTTTCGGACTATTTCAACAACAAGGTAACTGAAATTCAACTCGGCTTACATGCTGCCATACATCGCATGACACCGCCGCGTGAAACACGTCGCTTTGTCACACCAATTGACAAATTTACACCTACAACAACACGTGAAATAACGGCTACCATCGCTAGAATGTGTACGTCTTGAACACTTGATCCGTTACCATCCGATCATGTAAAACAGAACACTGACGTACTTGCGATCATTGTTGCCGATATAACAAATGCGTGTTTGGCAGAAGGAACAATGCCGGGTGAACTAAAGCGAGCACTTGTGCATCCTCTTCTGAAGAAGATGTCACTGTGTAAGAATACCTTAAGTAACTACCGCTCAGTCAGCAATCTGTCCCAACTTTCGAAAGTGATTGAAAAGATTGTGAGCAACAGAATAAACATTCACCTAGCCAATGAATCACTTACAGACACATTTCAGTCCGCATACAAGTGAAACCACTCGACCGAGACAGTCCTACTGTGGGTAGTCAACGAAATCAGGACCGCGCTGGACTGTAGACAAGGTACAATCGTCGTACTCATCGATATAAGCGCCGCATTTGACACAGTAGATCACGCAATACTGCTGGATCGCCTACAACGACGCTACGGCATCACCGGAGTGGTTCTCCATTGGTTGAAATCTTACTTAAGTAATCGCAAGCAGATTGTCGTCATCGACCGCGTGTAATCCAGCGAGACGACTTTGTTAACGGGGGTGCCACAAGGGTCAGTGTTGGGACCACTATTATTTTCACTATACGTGCAGCCGATCGGTGATATCATTCACAAACACGACTTAAAATATCACCACTACGCCGATGATCTACATCTGTTCTGTCACTTCGACCTGGATGCATCTTCTCTGGTAACTGCCGTACGTCGGATCGAGCGATGTATTGATGACGTGAAGGAGTGGATGACTTGAAATTATCTGCTCATGAATGACACGAAAACAGAAATTCTACCGGTTGTCCCCAAGTCAGCATCTGCCACCGTAAGTGGGCTCCGTGTGCGCGTCGGGACAGATGAAATCTGTGCAACTGATCATGTTAGAAATCTCGGCGTTCACCTTGATAGACACCTCGATATGACTATGCAAGTGGCACGTACTATCAGCACTTGCTCACTGCACCTGCGCAACATCGGGTTGATTCACCGTTACCTCACTCAACCGACAGCGGAACGGGTAGTCAATCCCATGATTACATCCCGTTTGGTCTACTGCAACTCTCTACTGTTCGGTACCTCTACCAATAACATCGGTCGAATGCAGCGACTCCAGAATGCTGCAGCTCGCCTTATTACTCGACAGGCTCGTTGTGAAAGTGCGACACTTATTCTTCGCGAACTGCACTGGCTACCTATTCAATAGCGCTGTTCTTACGTACAAGGCGCTGCACGAAGACCCCTCGCCTGTCTACATGCAAAAACTCGTGCGTGTCTACATGCCATCCAGACGTCTTCGGTCTGCTGACTCAAACGCACTAGTTGTTCCGAGAACACGCCGCAGAGCCGGTGACTGTACATTTTCTCACGCAGCGGCAGCAGTGTGGAACGCTCTGCCATCAAGTGTTACCAGCAAAACATCACTGGTATCATTTAAATCTGTGTTGAAGACTCACCTATACACTGCAGCGTAAATGTAATTCGGACCCTTACCAACACTGTTTTACCATAGCTGATTGATGTTTAACGTTTATTTATTATTTATTTATCTATTTATTTACTTTTCGTATACATTTTAGCCTAATGTATTGATGTTTACATTAATTTTAGTTTATTTATATAAAAATAATAATAATATGATCTTAACTATTTTATTTTATGATATTTTATATCACATTCCTTTTCTACTTCTACAATATTTATTGTTTTAATTACTATTGTTATTAGTTAATTTTATCTATGATATAATAACTATTGTTTTTTATTCAAATGCATTATTTTTAACATACTCTTGCATATTGTTGTAAAGCGCTGTGAACAAAATAAAATATTATTATTATTAAATCTTTTTGGCAGTAATCTCACGTTGATGTGTCACTTTCATGTCGACACTAATTGGTATTCGTGGTCATCTTTTATATTTGTTCTTAATATAGTACCGCCTATCTATATTATTTCGGCTACATTTCCGTTTCTTTTATGTAAGAATTTATATTTCACACACACACACACACACGCACGCACGCACGCACGCACACACACACACACACACACACACACATATCAAACAAATTAACTTAAAATAATTATGCTTTATCAAACCATGTTACTCACACGGACGATGTGATGAAATAACAGTGGGCAGCTGAATAAGAACAGTCGTATACCATCTGTAATATGTTGCTCAGGGTACAACAAATTATAATATATCTTCATATCCGTAGATAAAGTTTCATGACACGCACACACACGAACACACACACAAACACACACACACACACACACACACACACACACGGAAATGTTTTAGGAGGAAAATAAGCGCGACACTTACTGCTTCCACCATTGTGCTCTTCAATTCCTTGTACTTCTTTGAAGACTTATCCGTCAGGTCGTATGAAAACTTTTTATCCAGCAGTTTAACAGAGACGATGAGCCGCGTTTTCTGTGAAGCAGGTAACCTTTCTACAAAACCTGTCACAGATGTTGAAGACGTGTCAGAATCCACGTATAACGTACAATAGTCAAGTTCGTTGTGTT
>JAHLWY010000446.1:0-32874 GCA_020002185.1 Paraescarpia echinospica
AATGATTTTGAAGAGTTACAGACTTCTTTACATATCCCTTGGATTCCTCAAAGTTAGGCATCTACCTGGTGGAGAGACCTATTGGGTACTATGAGGTTGCATCCCTGGCAGAAGTGACATGCAAATTTGTAATGTTACCCTACAATAACATGTGTGTAATTGTTCCTCTTCTAGATCAGTAGTAAGGACTTCTTGTGAGGAAATGTCAAAATTCCACATTTTTATATTCCTTTATTTTGTTTACTTGTTTTGGGGTTGAATATTCCAGATATTACTTACTCATGTTATTTTTGTGAACATGTTTTGTGTCATTGTTGCCGACAATTTGAATGTGCTTAATTACTAGCAAGTATATTAATAGGCTTAACATCAGTAAAACTAGTTATGGTGGAATTTTCTTGTACCAGATATCCTTTAAATTAACTTTAATAAGGGTCTTACAAATTCCTTGAAATGTATTTGTTTTTTTATAAAAAGTAATCATTGTAACGCTTCAGATGCCACGGCAAGTCCAATGCCTACTTCAGCACAGCACCAGTTTCACCGAACCTCTCCAAGTACAGCAATTTGTAAGTAATTCTATTTTATTGGTTGGTCCGTTGTATGCCTACATGTTGATAGGTGGGAGCAAAGAATGTGGAAATTTCTCCTATACTGCTTTTTACTATTCCTTTCTGATTTTACTTTGATGGTAAAATGTATCTGGTTGTGATCGCTACTCCCCAGTGGCTCACATATCTTGACATTATCAACTAATTCATTCTGTGAGGACAAAACTATGTCTAACACATTCTCACCCCTGGTTGGTTCTAGCACATGTTGAGAAAGGAATGTATCTTGAACTAAAACTAGAAACTTGTGGTCCTCACTCCCCATGCTATGTAGAGATGTCCATTGTATATGCCTATGGTTAAAATCCCCCATAATAATACAGTTCCGTTTGCTTACTTCCCTTATAGCGTTTTGTATTTTTTCATTCTCTTCTATGCTTATGTTTGGACTTCGATTAACTAACCCAACTGTTAGCATTGAGTTTCCTGTAACTATGTTACACCAAACAGCTTCTTTGCAATCTGCTTCTCTTTCTAATTTTATTTCATAAGCCTGAATAGATTCTTTAATATATAAAATAACTCCACTTCCTTTTCTTCCTATTCTATCTTTTCTAAACATTACATATATTTCTAAACATTACGTAGTATGTTCTTCTCCCCGGAATTAGCTGGCGTCGGGATTTGTCGCAGGAAGTCTGCTGTGTTGAACTTTGGAAAGTTGAATATCAAAGGGTATAGCATATAACTCTGCCCGATTCGGCTGTATTGCCAGTCACGTTTGTTTTGAAACTGGATGTTTTGTTTTCTATTTCAACATGCACCCGCGGTCGTGCCTTCAAATTGCGACCGTTGTAATGGGCTTACTAAACACAATTTGGTGGGCAGTATACCTTCAACACAGTTAGTACAGTCTTACAACATTATAGTAATTAATACATAAAAAAAATTAGTAACATACTACATCCTTGAAGAAATATTGATTACAATCTTTAAAAATCTGTATAATCATATTCAGCAATTTTTGTTTGTTCTCCCTTGATAAAATACACTTACCCCGGTAATACTTAAGTGGTTTCCACTTTTGGGCACGTGTGAATTTCATAATTGTCAAACTATCTTATTTTGATTGGGTCAAAACATCTCTTTCCAATTTATATATATTCTATAGTATTTCAATAAAATATTTAACAAATTAACATCACCATTTAACATCTTAATTATTTAATACACAGCACTTTCCAACGTGCACTTCTATAAAAAATGAAGGTGGGAGCAAAGAAAGAAGCTCTTATTACAGGAATCCAATAAATGGGGAATAACATAGGTTGACAGTATAGAGATCTTGGTTAACTTTGAACTGCCGAATTCTAATTTGGTTACTGCTTTCATAAAACATATCTGGGCAGTGAGTATGTTATAAAAGATATACTAAAAGTCCGGCAACTTGTAGATATTCCGCTGTTTTATCACTTTATGGCTAATTTCTCATGATACTGTATGTTTTCTATTGGTCTATGTTGTGGCACTAGAAAAGGGACAGATTCTAAGTCCTTCCAGTGTTCACTTTTTCTGGTGGAAGACTGTTTAATAATTTGTGTTGCAGAGAATGCTCACCTACCTGAATGATGCTATAGCTACTACCAGAGTGATTCCCTTAGATGACCTAGTCATATCTCATTTCAAGCCGAATTGTACAAATGTGTCTGGAGCATTCTAGAAGTATGTTATAATTGCAGATAACATCGACAGACCAGCTTCGTTGAACAAGCATCAAAACATGCAACATGCTCCATCAAGTGATACAACTTATAAGTGACTATACATGTTTTTGATAGTAGTATCTATATAACAGATCAGTTTACAAGCAGAAACAACCAACCTTTGAAGCATGAAAGATGCACACCAACATTTTAGGAATACAATGCAACATTCAATTCATGGCATCATCTCTCATCCATGAATTTCACACTAGTGTAGATACATACTTTTCATACGTTCACACTCCGTGATACCGGAAATATGCGAATGTATCAGGAAATTTTATCTGTGAGACTTGGCCTTACCTTGAAAATTGTCCACTTCCTAGTCAGAGGTGATAAAGTCTCCAATTATTCTTCGTTGATCACCCTAGACGGGAACGCCTGTCGTCCTCAGAAATGGTGTTCTTAGTGGCGTGAATTTTCCATACATCTTCTCGTTCAGTCTCCAGTGAAAGCCACCTCCTTCAAAACCCTCTTACCCTAAAATACACAACAACAAGAATGAATGAAAAGCTGGGCTAGCTTCATCATACATAAACATGGCATCCTAACGCAATAGATCTAGATACAGGGGAACATTGCTATCAAGGTCACCCTTGCGACTGGACAAAAATTACCAGAATAGTGACAAGTCATTCCAAGATTATCAGAGAAAAGAGAAACCAAATCAACAAACGTACGAAAACGACATAGCAATGTTCCCCAGAAATGTCATAATTTTGGTCCTGTCCTGTGTCAATTTGCACACTATTCACAGTTTTGGCAAGTCTTTATTAACAATCTCATGTTCTCATCAGAATGAGGCAACAATTGTGTTAAAGTCAGAAATGAATACGCTCTTGTGAGAAACATTTTGTCCTCAGAGAACAACCATGGTGACACTTTGATCGTCTATGAATGATTTTGAAGAGTTACAGACTTCTTTACATATCCCTTGGATTCCTCAAAGTTAGGCATCTACCTGGTGGAGAGACCTATTGGGTACTATGAGGTTGCATCCCTGGCAGAAGTGACATGCAAATTTGTAATGTTACCCTACAATAACATGTGTGTAATTGTTCCTCTTCTAGATCAGTAGTAAGGACTTCTTGTGAGGAAATGTCAAAATTCCACATTTTTATATTCCTTTATTTTGTTTACTTGTTTTGGGGTTGAATATTCCAGATATTACTTACTCATGTTATTTTTGTGAACATGTTTTGTGTCATTGTTGCCGACAATTTGAATGTGCTTAATTACTAGCAAGTATATTAATAGGCTTAACATCAGTAAAACTAGTTATGGTGGAATTTTCTTGTACCAGATATCCTTTAAATTAACTTTAATAAGGGTCTTACAAATTCCTTGAAATGTATTTGTTTTTTTTATAAAAAGTAATCATTGTAACGCTTCAGATGCCACGGCAAGTCCAATGCCTACTCCAGCACAGCACCATTTTCACCGAACCTCTCCAAGTACAGCAATTTGTAAGTAATTCTATTTTATTGGTTGGTCCGTTGTATGCCTACATGTTGATAGGTGGGAGCAAAGAATGTGGAAATTTCTCCTATACTGCTTTTTACTATTCCTTTCTGATTTTACTTTGATGGTAAAATGTATCTGGTTGTGATCGCTACTCCCCAGTGGCTCACATATCTTGACATTGTCAACTAATTCATTCTGTGAGGACAAAACTATGTCTAACACATTCTCACCCCTGGTTGGTTCTAGCACATGTTGAGAAAGGAATGTATCTTGAACTAAAACTAGAAACTTGTGGTCCTCACTCCCCATGCTATGTAGAGATGTCCATTGTATATGCCTATGGTTAAAATCCCCCATAATAATACAGTCCCGTTTGCTTACTTCCCTTATAGCGTTTTGTATTTTTTCATTCTCTTCTATGCTTATGTTTGGACTTCGATTAACTAACCCAACTGTTAGCATTGAGTTTCCTGTAACTATGTTACACCAAACAGCTTCTTTGCAATCTGCTTCTCTTTCTAATTTTATTTCATAAGCCTGAATAGATTCTTTAATATATAAAATAACTCCACTTCCTTTTCTTCCTATTCTATCTTTTCTAAACATTACATATATTTCTAAACATTACGTAGTATGTTCTTCTACCCGGAATTAGCTGGCGTCGGGATTTGTCGCAGGAAGTCTGCTGTGTTGAACTTTGGAAAGTTGAATATCAAAGGGTATAGCATATAACTCTGCCCGATTCGGCTGTATTGCCAGTCACGCTTGTTTTGAAACTGGATGTTTTGTTTTCTATTTCAACATGCACCCGCGGTCGTGCCTTCAAATTGCGACCGTTGTAATGGGCTTACTAAACACAATTTGGTGGGCAGTATACCTTCAACACAGTTAGTACAGTCTTACAACATTATAGTAATTAATACATAAAAAAAATTAGTAACATACTACATCCTTGAAGAAATATTGATTACAATCTTTAAAAATCTGTATAATCATATTCAGCAATTTTTGTTTGTTCTCCCTTGATAAAATACACTTACCCCGGTAATACTTAAGTGGTTTCCACTTTTGGGCACGTGTGAATTTCATAATTGTCAAACTATCTTATTTTGATTGGGTCAAAACATCTCTTTCCAATTTATATATATTCTATAGTATTTCAATAAAATATTTAACAAATTAACATCACCATTTAACATCTTAATTATTTAATACACTGCACTTTCCACCGTAGCACTTCTATAAAAAATGTTAAACCAGTCGAACAATTTGTCTTGACACATTAAGTATTTGAATTGACATTGGCATAAATCCATTACACTCCTGACATTAGGCTTGTCGAGTTCTAAAATGAAATGTTATTAAAATCAAACAAACAGTGATTGCTTTCCATGATGCAACATACTAAGTGCTTGAGTATGGTAAAGTTCATGTGTATTTAAAATGAGCCTACCACAAACTAAGCCAATTTCTATTGGTTCAAACACATTATATTTGTAACATAAGATAAGTTTTCAACTATCTGACCAATGGTATAATCAATATTGAACATCTTAGCTAGTATGGAGCACTCCCTGGTAACAAGGAAACTTCTACAAACAATTTCAAACCAGTTATACTACTTGTCTTAACACATTGAGACAACGCCATTCTTCAGTATATGTTATCAAACTACTGGGTCAAACAAAGGTTAAACTAAGATCGCCAACTACACCCTTCATTACCAAACTGTTATACCAATGTCAAAGTTGTGCTAACAAGAAAGTAACATTCACATCCTTATTAGCAAAGTGTGACACCAAATTTTAAATAATGCAAACAAGGAGGCAACAAGTGCTCACATTTCATAAACAAAGCGTGTTCTCCTAATTTCAAAGCCAGGCTAACAAAGAGCAACATCACTGCAGGCATACATCATTAAACCAATGAATGACAAAGCAAGGCCTAACAAGAATGCAACCATGGCACCCTTCAGAAATACCATTGTTTTCCTAGAGTTGAGACAGAACTAACTAGAAGACAACATCTACATCTTTCAATAACAATATGTGACTCAAAAAACACAGCATGGGGCAATAACCACTTTCTTCATTAACACAATGTGACCTCAAATGCCATGCAAACATAGCAAGAGGACAATAACCACATCCGTCATTAGCAAAGTGTAACCACAAAATAATTAATGCCAATACAAACTTAACTAAAGAGGGTGATAAGTAACTAAATCCTTCATGATAAAAGTGTCACCCAAACTATCAATACCAAACCTAGTAACATGACAACAATCACATCCTTCAATAACAAAGTGTGACCAAAATCCTTTGTTAACAAAGTGTGACGCTCCTCGTGTCGGTTGATTGACCGCACTCGTAGAAAAATACCTATTACAAGAGAGTGATTGGCACTGCAATTATTACCACAACATTCCCCGGGTATCTCTATTCGTTTGAGTAAGAAACAAATTTCTTATCATGCAAAATAAACCATGTAGACATCTTTTCATAATATTGGCTCCAGTATCATTATGTTAACGTGGCAACCATTGCAAGTTTCTAACCCATCTCAGAACGTAACCGCCAAACACTCACTGCATTAATGACAGTAGTTCCTGTTTACCCGTGTGGTGGCGGCACTATATACGACATAGGCCTACATAGTGAAAACACAGAAATATTGTATCATGGTATAAAGTCGACAAAGCCATTATTGGATTACCTAAGGATTTATTGTTGGGAGTTGCATATATCGCACCAAGAGGTTTCAAATGAAGCAGACGCTATTGAATAGTGTGATTCTGTGAATTAGAATTGTTAGAATTTGTCTTGTAATCAATCATTTATTTGTATGTACATGTGATGACTTTAATGCTAGAACAGGTGATTTATGTGATCTAGTAGAAGACAATATTTTTAATGATTTCACTATGGTTCCACAAGAGGTTTGAACACTGGCACAAAATATTGATACCCAATGTAATAAATATGGGCTACTATTAATAGATCTAGGTATGTAAAAGGGCTATTGTGCTTATTGTAAATGGGACGATGACTAATTACTCTAGTGGTAATCCCAATTTTAAGAATATCACTACTATCGATTACTGATATTCTTAAAAATGTGATTACCACTAGAGTCATTAGTCATCCTCCCATCCACAATAAAAACAATAGCAGTTTTACATACGTAAGCGTGCTAGAACTGGTGCTTGACACAGTGCTAATAGTTTTACATACATAAGCGTGCTACAACTGGTGCTTGACACAGTGCTAATAGTTTTACATACGTAAGCGTGCTAGAACTGGTGCTTGACACAGTGCTAATAGTTTTACATACGTAAGCATGCTACAACTGGTGCTTAACACAGTGCTAATAGTTTTATATACCTAATATTCTACAACTGGTGCTTGACACAGTGCTAATAGTTTTACAAATTTGTTATATTTGCAGACGAAACCAATATTTTGTAATCAGATACAGATGTACATAGCCTTATAAGTGTAGTCAAATGTGAACTTGAGAAACTGTACACATGGTTCACTGTGAACAAAGTGTCACTCAATATATCAGAAACACATTATAAGTTCTTTGGCAACCGCATAATAAATTGTGACATGGACATAAACATTCACAATAACCAAATTACTAGAGTCAATAAAACCAAATTCCTTGAAGTACTGGTTGATGAAAACTTGGAAAGATCATATAAATGATGTCAAGACAAACCTGTCTAGAATAAACGGTGTGATGTACAGAGCAAGTCATGTCCTAGGAAGCACAAGCTTACTTACCCTATATTACTCACTGTTCTTATGTATACTGTGCTACTGATGTGAAATTTGGGGAAATGCATGTATTCCTAATGAACATGACGATACAGTGGTACAGAAAAAAGGTGGTCAGACTGATTTAACAAGATTTAACAAGATTGCCACCCAGAGAATTAACTCTAGGTGGCAGGTGGACATTTTGTTGCCGCCACGCCACCGTAACTTCAATAACGGTGGGCACATTCAAAAGGTTTAGGGGCAAGCCACTGCAGCTCAGGCATAGCGCGGCACGTGCCCCCAGGTTCCTCTGATCCCGCCTATTGACCAGAGCAGTACATGAAAACTGAGGAAGGAACAACCTCAGGTGAGGAAGACGTCAATGAGATGATGAATTAATCGAAAGACAAATTCTAGAAAGCAGATGTCCAAGAAAACATTATCAAACTATTGAGCACGATACCATAAAAATGAGCATCCGAAAAACAAATTCTTCTCGTTCATATTCCATTGCACGCATTGCAAATCATCTAATAAACAACAACCAAGAACGTCCTAAAATCCAAATCGTGTATAATCCCGCCTCATAAACATAAGATATTGACAAAAGGATTCTACGTTATGATATGCCGGATGATGCCTGAAAAACGTTTTGTTTCGTCACGCTTGATGGTGAACGAGTTTACAAGCAGAAACAACCAACCTTTGAAGCATGAAATATGCACACCAACATTTTAGGAATACAATGCAACATTCAATGCATGGCATCATCTCTCATCCATGAATTTCACACTAGTGTAGATACATACTTTTCATACGTTCACACTCCGTGATACCGGAAATATGCGAATGTATCAGGAAATGTTATCTGTGAGACTTGGCCTTACCTTGAAAACTGTCCACTTCCTAGTCAGAGGTGATCAAGTCTCCAGTTATTCTTCGTTTATCACCCTAGACGGGAACGCCTGTCGCCCTCAGAAATGATGGTGTTCTTAGTGGCGTGAATTTTCCATACATCTTCTCGTTCAGTCTCCAGTGAAAGCCACCTCCTTCAAAACCCTCTTACCCTAAAATACACAACAACAAGAATGAATGAAAAGCTGGGCTAGCTTCATCATACATAAACATGGCATCCTAACGCAATAGATCTAGATACAGGGGAACATTGCTATCAAGGTCACCCTTGCGACTGGACAAAAATTACCAGAATAGCGACAAGTCATTCGCAGATTATCAGAGAAAAGAGAAACCAAATCAACAAACGTAGGAAAACGACATAGCAATGTTCCCCAGAAATGTCATAATTCTGGTCCTGTCCTGTGTCAATTTGCACACTATTCACAGTTTTGGCAAGTCTTTATTAACAATCTCATGTTCTCATCAAAATGAGGCAACAATTGTGTTAAAGTCAGAAATGAATATGCTCTTGTGAGAAACATTTTGTCCTCAGAGAACAACCATGATGACACTTCGATCATCTATGAATGATTTTCAAGGGTTACAGACTTCTTTACATATCCCTTGGATTCCTCAAAGTTAGGCATCTACCTGGTGGAGAGACCTATTGGGTACTATGAGGTTCCATCCCTGGCAGAAGTGACATGCAAATTTGTAATGTTACCCTACAATAACATGTGTGTAATTGTTCCTCTTCTAGATCAGTAGTAAGGACTTCTTGTGAGGAAATGTCAAAATTCCACATTTTTATATTCCTTTATTTTGTTTACTTGTTTTGGGGTTGAATATTCCAGATATTACTTACTCATGTTATTTTTGTGAACATGTTTTGTCTCAATGTTGCCGACAATTTGAATGTGCTTAATTACTAGCAAGTATATTAATAGGCTTAACATCAGTAAAACTAGTTATGTTGGAATTTTCTTGTACCAGATATCCTTTAAATTAACTTTAATAAGGGTCTTACAAATTCCTTGAAATGTATTTGTTTTTTTATAAAAAGTAATCATTGTAACGCTTCAGATGCCATGGCAAGTCCAATGCCTTCTCCAGCACAGCACCAGTTTCACCGAACCTCTCCAAGTACAGCAACTTGTAAGTAATTCTATTTTATTGGTTGGTCCATTATATGCCTACATGTTGATAGGTGGGAGCAAAGAATGAAGCTCTTATTACAGGAATCCAATAAATGGGGAATAACATAGGTTAACAGTATAGAGATCTTGGTTAACTTTGAACTGCCGAATTCTAATTTGGTTACTGCTTTCATAAAACATATCTGGGCAGTGAGCATGTTATAAAAGATATACTAAAAGTCCGGCAACTTGTAGATATTCCGCTGTTTTATCACTTTATGGCTAATTTCTCATGATACTGTATGTTTTCTATTGGTCTATGTTGTGGCACTAGAAAAGGGACAGATTCTAAGTCCTTCCAGTGTTCACTTTTTCTGGTGGAAGACTGTTTAATAATTTGTTTTGCAGAGAATGCTCACCTACCTGAATGATGCTATAGCTACTACCAGAGTGATTCCCTTAGATGACCTAGTCATATCTCATTTCAAGCCGAATTGTACAAATGTGTCTGGAGTATTCTAGAAGTATGTTATAATTGCAGATAACATCGACAGACCAGCTTCGTTGAACAAGCATCAAAACATGCAACATGCTCCATCAAGTGATACAACTTATAAGTGACTATACATGTTTTTGATAGTAGTATATATATAACAGATCAGTTTACAAGCAGAAACAACCAACCTTTGAAGCATGAAAGATGCACACCAACATTTTAGGAATACAATGCAACATTCAATGCATGGCATCATCTCTCATCCATGAATTTCACACTAGTGTAGATACATACTTTTCATACGTTCACACTCCGTGATACCGGAAATATGCGAATGTATCAGGAAATGTTATCTGTGAGACTTGGCCTTACATTGAAAACTGTCCACTTCCTAGTCAGAGGTGATCAAGTCTCCAATTATTCTTCGTTGATCACCCTAGACGGGAACGCCTGTCGCCCTCAGAAATGATGGTGTTCTTAGTGGCGTGAATTTTCCATACATCTTCTCGTTCAGTCTCCAGTGAAAGCCACCTCCTTCAAAACCCTCTTACCCTAAAATACACAACAACAAGAATGAATGAAAAGCTGGGCTAGCTTCATCATACATAAACATGGCATCCTAACGCAATAGATCTAGATACAGGGGAACATTGCTATCAAGGTCACCCTTGCGACTGGACAAAAATTACCAGAATAGCGACAAGTCATTCGCAGATTATCAGAGAAAAGAGAAACCAAATCAACAAACGTACGAAAACGACATAGCAATGTTCCCCAGAAATGTCATAATTTTGGTCCTGTCCTGTGTCAATTTGCACACTATTCACAGTTTTGGCAAGTCTTTATTAACAATCTCATGTTCTCATCAGAATGAGGCAACAATTGTGTTAAAGTCAGAAATTAATATGCTCTTGTGAGAAACATTTTGTCCTCAGAGAACAACCATGATGACACTTTGATCGTCTATGAATGATTTTGAAGGGTTACAGACTTCTTTACATATCCCTTGGATTCCTCAAAGTTAGGCATCTACCTGGTGGAGAGACCTATTGGGTACTATGAGGTTGCATCCCTGGCAGAAATGACATGCAAATTTGTAATGTTACCCTACAATAACATGTGTGTAATTGTTCCTCTTCTACATCAGTAGTAAGGACTTCTTGTGAGGAAATGTCAAAATTCCACATTTTTATATTCCTTTATTTCGTTTACTTGTTTTGGGGTTGAATATTCCAGATATTACTTACTCATGTTATTTTTGTGAACATGTTTTGTCTCAATGTTGCCAACAATTTGAATGTGCTTAATTACTAGCAAGTATATTAATAGGCTTAACATCAATAAAACTAGTTATGGTGGAATTTTCTTGTACCAGATATCCTTTAAATTAACTTTAATAAGGGTCTTACAAATTCCTTGAAATGTACTGTTTTTGTTTTTTTAAATAATCATTGTAACGCTTCAGATGCCATAGCAAGTCCAATGCCTTCTCCAGCACAGCACCAGTTTCACCGAACCTCTCCAAGTACAGCAACTTGTAAGTAATTCTATTTTATTGGTTGGTCCATTATATGCCTACATGTTGATAGGTGGGAGCAAAGAATGAAGCTCTTATTACAGGAATCCAATTGTCACGGATTAGCGAGGTCTCCGTACACTAGATGGCTCAGTCTAGTAGGGTTCTTATATATCAAGGTCAACGCATATGAGAAAGAATGGTTATCGTGAACAAGCAACAATGAACGAGGAAAATTTAATAAACTTTATTACAATATATCTTCCTTTTGGTAAATATCTTGATTAACAAAATAAACAGAATAAAGAAATCCCGTAACCAAATCTTAATAGAATATAATAAACAATAAAAGTGAATCTTTAGATTATCAAATTCCACTTCCTTTCTAAGGTGGGTTATACCGCTACACGACCATACACTAGGCGCCAAGTGTTATCTAAGAATAACTCCCATAATATAAATACACAGTATAAGCTAGTCCTCGCGGACTCTCACTACAGTAATATGTTACAACACACACATATATGTATATATATAATGTGAATACTTCATGGGTAATAATACCTCACTTCAAAACCGACAGATAACTACTAATCATAATACAGTAAATAATAGATACATTCAATCAGAAAATATACAATTATACTGGGCTAGTCCCATCTCGAATATATACGAACGTTTGTTGAAGTCAACACGCCGAGCTCAGAACAACAATAGAATGGTGTATCTCGGGCGCACGAGTGATGATGCCGGGCACTTGACGATTGCCGTCGTACGCCGCGAATTCTCGAGTCGCGTCCGTTCAGTGATCGTACGGTCGCAAACGATTGCGAAGTCAGTTGAATACGTTCAACTGAAAGACGAAGCCGGGCAGTAGACGCTTACCGCCGGCCGCTACGAATTCGAACGAGAGGTCTTGTTTTGTCGCAAACGATCGAGAAGTCGGATGAACGGGCTCACGCGAATGACGACGCCTGGCAGAATACGTTTACCGCCGGCCGCTACGATTCGCATTCGGTCAAGCTTTCTGACGATATCGCTGTGAGACCACTGTTCGAGGATGGCCACAAATACGTTGGGGCCGACCGGAACGTTGTCTCAAAGTACTGCTGACGTGGCGGCATGGTTTCTTCGAAGTTCGATCGATTAGTCACTCTGGACACTGAATATTACACACACACAAAAGCTTGGGAACGTAACCCACGTTAACGATTCCCACCACGCTTTACGACTTTCCTTGCCATTCTCTTGGCAGCAGGGCAACCTGTTTAGTTCAACCCTGGATCTATCCCAGTCCTTCGCCAGCGCCCAGATGGCAAAATGCGTACAATAAACGTTTATATAAGCAGACCTAATGACATATCATATGACAGGTTTCCATCATTTCTATTGGCTAATGTAATATACAATTCAAACTAGGCATTGTGGAACACCCTCTCTACGATTACAGCTTGCCTAGAAACACTAGCAACAGAATACCACGCTTCACTGAGCGCATCTGCAACCGAGTTGCCGTAATTACGTAACCAGGGCGGTTGGTCAACAATATGTCTATCTACTGGCTTAACATTCGTCATTTCCCAAATTAGACCTCAGGCAAGTAGATTTAACCATCTATAAATAGCAGAAATGCTACATTACCCCCCGCTAAGAATCTACTTCCTGAACAAAATATTAAGGAATAAATGTAATACACTAATTTAATACATTCAATTTAATACAACAAATAACCTGGCGATCACTCGCCGAACTAGTAACTATCTAGTTGCACAACAACATTCATGACACTTCAGCGTCTCAACTAATTTGACGGAACCTCCATCTATTCCATTCGGCTTAGGTAGTCTGCACCTATGTTATCTGTTCCAGGGATTGACTCTACCCGGAAACGGTAGGGTTGGACTTTAAGAGCCCATCGCATAACTCGATTGTTTGTTAACTTCGCAATGTTTAGGAATTTCAGGGATCGTTGATCACACTGCACAATGAAACTTCGCCCATATAGGTATAAGTGAAATTTCTCGAGTCCCCAAACAATTGCCAGACATTCTCTTTCTACCACGGAATATCGCCTTTGCGTGGGATTGAGCTTCTTGCTCGCAAACGCGACTGGGAATAAGTATAATAATACATTAAATAACCTGGCGATCACTCGCCGAACTAGTAACTATCTAGTTGCACAAAATTGTTTTATGACACTTCATTGTCTCAACTAATTTGATGGAACCTACATCTATTCCATTCGGCTTAGGTAGTCTGCACCTATGTTATCTGTTCCAGGGATTGACTCTACCCGGAAACGGTAGGTTTGGACTTTAAGAGCTGTCAACTTCGCAGTGTTTAGGAATTTCAGGGATCGTTGATCACACTGCACAATGAAACTTCGCCCATATAGGTATAAGTGAAATTTCTCGAGTCCCCAAACAATTGCCAGACATTCTCTTTCTACTACGGAATATCGCCTTTGCGTGGGATTGAGCTTCTTGCTCGCAAACGCGACTGGGAATAAGACTCCGTTATTCTCTTGGAGTAACATTGCTCCGAGTCCGGTATCGGACGCATCTGTACGCAAGACAAAGGGTCTGTTTACGTCAGGCAATTTGAGGATAGGCGCCTTACACAGGGCCTGCTTCAATTGAATGAAGGCCTTATCCGCCTCATCATTCCAACTTACCTTGTTAGGCTGTTTTGCCTTTGTGAGATCAGTCAATGGAGCCGCGATTCTGGAATATCCATTAACAAACTTCCGGTAATATCCTGCTAAACCTAGAAAAGACCTCACTTGTTTCTTCGTGGTAGGAATGGGCGCATTCCTAATCTTGTTTACCTTGTCTTCCTGGGTCTTCACTTCTCCTTGTCCTACTTGGTGTCCCAGGAAATCAACGGATTCAAACCCACGATAACACTTCAACGGTTTTATAGTGAGACCCGCTTGTCTCACTCGGACGAACACTGCTCGCAGTGTTGATAAGTGATCGGCCCATGTTGAGGTGTGAATCAATACATCGTCAACATAATTGGTAACACCACCGAGGCCATCTAAGAGTATGCGCATCATGCGACTGTACGATGCGCCGGCGTTGACTAGACCGAAAGGCATGACGCAGAATTGGAACAACCCTTGGGGAGTACAAAATGCGGTTTTCTCCTTATCTTCCGGTTCCATCCTTATTTGCCAGTAGCCTTTGCAGAAATCTAGTTTGGACAAGTACCTATCCTGCCCCACCTCAGCCAAGATAGTATCGGGATTTGGCATAGGTTCTGCATAGAATTTAGTAACCTTGTTTAACTGGCGAAAATCTACTACCGGTCTGTATGTGGAGTCAGATTTACGAATTAGTAACAAAGGCGATGAGTACGGTGAATGAGATGGCTCAATCACGCCCATTTCTCGCATCTTCTCAACCTCCTGTTTTACCACTCCCAACTTGGCTAATGGAATAGGGTACGGTTTGCATCTCACGGGACTAGAGGACGTTACCTCAATGGCATGGGACAAGAGACTAGTTTGCCCCGGAGTGCTCGAAAAGATGGAAGGAAATTCTCCCATTAGCTGTTTCAAGTCTCGTGTCTGATCAGGTGATAAACTATCACTCACATGGACGTCCCCAAGGTTTTCCTATCTCTCAGGAATGGGAAAATCCTCATCAGTCTCACAATCCGGTTATTCTTCGACAATAGCAGCTAAACCTAGCATCTCCACATTACCTCTCTCATAGTATTTCTTCATCATGTGGATGTGGAAGAGTTTACGATTATCTCCGATCTTTACCCGATAATCGTTTATCCCTACTCTCTCTATCACCTCATATGGACCCTTCCATTGCATGAGCAACTTGTTTGAATCAGTGGGGAGAAGGATGAGGGCTTTGTCTCCTACTTCTAGGGTTCTCACCTTGGCCTTTCGATCAAAGTGTTCCTTATACCGGTCTTGAGAATTCTTAAGATTCTCTCTAGCTAGTTCGCAAGTTGATTCTATCCGATTACGGAGATCTACTACGTACTGGTACGTTTCTACTAGCTCATCGTCTGGTTTCTCATTCTCCCATAACTCTCTAAGAATCATCATAGGCCCCCTGATTGTCCTTCCATAGAGTAACTCAAAAGGGGAAAATTTCATGCTCTCCTGGGGTGCATCGCGGTATGCAAACATAAGAGGTTCCAGATACCGATCCCAGTCTCGTGGACGTTCAGAGCACATCCGCCTTAGCATCCGTTTTAAGGTACCGTTCCATTTCTCTACCAATCCATTGGCCATGGGATGGTAAGGAGAAGAGTGGACTTGTTGGATAGAGAGCAACCTAGCTACCTCGGTCATAGTTTTTGACACGAACTGACTTCCATTATCGCTGAGTACTACTTTAGGCAGACCCACCCTTGAGAAAATCTTCAGAAGAGCCTCTGCTATCGTTTCCGTGTCGATATTCGACACTGCTACCGCTTCTGGGTATCTAGTAGCAAAATCTACCAGGGTTAAGATCCACCGATTACCTCTCTCTGTCACGGGGGTTATGGGACCTACCAAATCTATCGCTACCTTTTCAAAGGGCGTGTTTACGATGGGGATCATTTGTACAGGAGCCTTAGGGACATTGCCTCGACTAACGGTCCTCTGACAGATGTCACATGACTGGCAGAATCTATGGACATCACCCACTACCCCTGGCCAGTAGAAGTTAAGGAGGATTCTATCTAGCGACTTCCTAATTCCCTGATGTCCAGATAGGATAGTTTCATGTCCTAACGTCATGACTCGATTGCGCAAAACTCGGGGAACTACTAGTTGTTTCACAGTCTCACCCTCTTTCTCTTTCTGAAACAAGCGACAAAGGAGCCCCCTTTTGATCACGAATTGACTTGTTTGTTCTCCCTTAGGTTTCCCTTTAGTCTCTTCAGCCGAATCAAAGCATTTCTTTACGGTCTCATCCCCCTTTTGCTCTCTCAAGAAATCATCGGCGGATATACTCGCACCAACAACTTGAGGCACTATCAAAGGTTTTGTGGGCTTGGAAAGGCGCTCCCGTTGAGCACGGGTTTCTACAGCACAACCAGTGACTGGGGTGTCATTCAAAGGGGCCTCAACTGTAACGGGGACACCATCTGACTTGGTTCCTCGAAAAGGAGAACCTTCACTGTTATCGGAACAGGGCAAATTTAGTTCATCAACGTTGCCAATGACTAAGTCATAAACGGGGTTGTTTAGACATAGGGCTTCAAATTCTCCTGTGAAAAAGGGAGTTCTCACATAGCACCGGGAAGTCGGGACTTCAATGACGGATCGGTCCATCAACATAAGGACTTTGGTTTTCCCAGTTAACTGATCTTCCGGAACTAGGCTACGTCGTACAACGACTCCGTTACACCCGCTGTCGCGTAGTTCTTTCACTGGGGATCCCCCCACATACCCCTCGACAACAGGTAAGTTACAACCGTTTTCATGTTGTACACAAGCACTAACAATTACGGGGATCTTACATCCACATTGCAAGGTGACATCAGTCCCACCCACAGGACATTGGTGACTAGGGGAATTCTGGTTTAGCACCACTGCACAATTCCCAACCACTGGTTTCATCCTTTGCGGTGGAGGATTCCTATTCTGCACTCCCACTGTACACTGTCTTGCGATGTGACCTGGCCGATTACAAAGGAAACATGTACGCGGCGGAGGAACGGGCCGCGGGGTAGGGCTAGAAATAGGGTACCTCCCCTCCCCTGATCTACTCTACGATTTTCCCGTTTACCATATGATGAATGGGCATCTGTAAATGTTCTCACCAACTCTAACAAATTCTCTTTCCCCATCGGTTTGTGTTCTCTCAGAAACACGGACAGTTCCCTAGGGCACATAAACAAGAATTTCTCTCTCAGAATGAGTTCCTTAAGGCCCTCGAAAGACTCATTAATGTTTGACAAAGAAATCCACTCAGTCAAATAATGCTCCATACGAGCAAAATACTGCGACACTGTTTCGGTCGAATTTAGAGAACAGGTGTAAAACTTCTTACGAAAATCGCCTACAGTCAGTCGGTACCATCCTAGCAATGCTTGCTTTAACTGGTCATAATCGTTGGCCACGGAAATCGGGAATAAACTTCCAGTGCATGACCGGTTAACAATGCGCTCAGAAATATAGCGTAATTCTCGCGCTCCCAACCCTGGTTTTCAGCATATCTTTCAAATCGCTGGAGATATGCATCAATCGAATCCCTGTCTTCGTTAAAACAGGGTAACGGAGGACTACGGACTCCCTTAGTAATGGCTGAAGCATTACTCACCGAATCTCGGTTCTCTACGGTCGTAGCCTCGTTGTGGAGCCTGGCCATCTTTTCTTCATGCTCCATTTCACGCGCGCGTATCTCCATATCGGCCTGGAGCCTCTCTTTCTCCATATCGGCCTGGAGCCTCTCTTTCTCCGCCTCGCGAACAAATGCCTGAAGTTCGGGACCTGTTAACCCTAACTTCTCGCCTAACTCAATTAATTGAGCAAGATCCATGTTTGCAAACTAGTGCAACACACGAAACAATCACTAAACGGATATCACGTTTAAGTAATACACAAGGTCAATCACCTGTAAACCACAAAAGTGTTAGCTACGCTACAACACTCCACCCAATCTTCTCATAAGACTGGAATAATGAAATCACTATACGATTTCAACCACGCCGTGTCAATTATCAACACACGGACATTCTGTGGGACTTTAATCTGCCCAATGCCAACTCGGCAAATGCAACAAGTAATTCAACTTCCTTGTACAGCTGAAAAATAACAAAGCTCCTACATACAATAAGTATACGATTAATTAATGGTCCTTTGCTGCTGTAATAACAAGTCTAATGCCTCAAAACGTGAATGACACACTATAAATGTAACGAGAAATATGGGACTCAGAATTATGTCCGGGCAGAAACGACAAGGGGCATGTGAACTACCCTACACTACAGCTACTGGAATAGATGTAGGTTTCCATGAATTTCACACTAGTGTAGATGCATACTTTTCGTACGTTCACACTCCGTGATACCGGAAATATGCGAATGTATCAGGAAATGTTATCTGTGAGACTTGGCCTTACCTTGAAAACTGTCCACTTCCTAGTCAGAGGTGATCAAGTCTCCAATTATTCTTCGTTGATCACCCTAGACGGGAACGCCTGTCGCCCTCAGAAATGATGGTGTTCTTAGTGGCGTGAATTTTCCATACATCTTCTCGTTCAGTCTCCAGTGAAAGCCACCTTCTTCAAAACCCTCTTACCCTAAAATACACAACAACAAGAATGAATGAGAAGCTGGGCTAGCTTCATCATACATAAACATGGCATCCTAACGCAATAGATCTAGATACAGGGGAACATTGCTATCAAGGTCACCCTTGCGACTGGACAAAAATTACCAGAATAGCGACAAGTCATTCGCAGATTATCAGAGAAAAGAGAAACCAAATCAACAAACGTAGGAAAACGACATAGCAATGTTCCCCAGAAATGTCATAATTTTGGTCCTGTCCTGTGTCAATTTGCACACTATTCACAGTTTTGGCAAGTCTTTATTAACAATATCATGTTCTCATCAGAATGAGGCAACAATTGTGTTAAAGTCAGAAATGAATATGCTCTTGTGAGAAACATTTTGTCATCAGAGAACAACCATGATGACACTTTGATCGTCTATGAATGATTTTCAAGGGTTACAGACTTCTTTACATATCCCTTGGATTCCTCAAAGTTAGGCATCTACCTGGTGGAGAGACCTATTGGGTACTATGAGGTTCCATCCCTGGCAGAAGTGACATGCAAATTTGTAATGTTACCCTACAATAACATGTGTGTAATTGTTCCTCTTCTAGATCAGTAGTAAGGACTTCTTGTGAGGAAATGTCAAAATTCCACATTTTTATATTCCTTTATTTTGTTTACTTGTTTTGGGGTTGAATATTCCAGATATTACTTACTCATGTTATTTTTGTGAACATGTTTTGTCTCAATGTTGCCGACAATTTGAATGTGCTTAATTACTAGCAAGTATATTAATACGCTTAACATCAGTAAAACTAGTTATGGTGGAATTTTCTTGTACCAGATATCCTTTAAATTAACTTTAATAAGGGTCTTACAAATTCCTTGAAATGTATTTGTTTTTTTATAAAAGTAATCATTGTAACGCTTCAGATGCCATGGCAAGTCCAATGCCTTCTCCAGCACAGCACCAGTTTCACCGAACCTCTCCAAGTACAGCAACTTGTAAGTAATTCTATTATATTGGTTGGTCCATTATATGCCTACATGTTGATAGGTGGGAGCAAAGAATGAAGCTCTTATTACAGGAATCCAATAAATGGGGAATAACATAGGTTGACAGTATAGAGATCTTGGTTAACTTTGAACTGCCGAATTCTAATTTGGTTACTGCTTTCATAAAACATATCTGGGCAGTGAGCATGTTATAAAAGATATACTAAAAGTCCGGCAACTTGTAGATATTCCGCTGTTTTATCACTTTATGGCTAATTTCTCATGATACTGTATGTTTTCTATTGGTCTATGTTGTGGCACTAGAAAAGGGACAGATTCTAAGTCCTTCCAGTGTTCACTTTTTCTGGTGGAAGACTGTTTAATAATTTGTGTTGCAGAGAATGCTCACCTACCTGAATGATGCTATAGCTACTACCAGAGTGATTCCCTTAGATGACCTAGTCATATCTCATTTCAAGCCGAATTGTACAAATGTGTCTGGAGTATTCTAGAAGTATGTTATAATTGCAGATAACATCGACAGACCAGCTTCGTTGAACAAGCATCAAAACATGCAACATGCTCCATCAAGTGATACAACTTATAAGTGACTATACATGTTTTTGATAGTAGTATCTATATAACAGATCAGTTTACAAGCAGAAACAACCAACCTTTGAAGCATGAAAGATGCACACCAACATTTTAGGAATACAATGCAACATTCAATTCATGGCATCATCTCTCATCCATGAATTTCACACTAGTGTAGATACATACTTTTCATACGTTCACACTCCGTGATACCGGAAATATGCGAATGTATCAGGAAATGTTATCTGTGAGACTTGGCCTTACCTTGAAAACTGTCCACTTCCTAGTCAGAGGTGATAAAGTCTCCAATTATTCTTCGTTGATCACCCTAGACGGGAACGCCTGTCGCCCTCAGAAATGATGGTGTTCTTAGTGGCGTGAATTTTCCATACATCTTCTCGTTCAGTCTCCAGTGAAAGCCACCTTCTTCAAAACCCTCTTACCCTAAAATACACAACAACAAGAATGAATGAGAAGCTGGACTAGCTTCATCATACATAAACATGGCATCCTAACGCAATAGATCTAGATACAGGGGAACATTGCTATCAAGGTCACCCTTGCGACTGGACAAAAATTACCAGAATAGCGACAAGTCATTCGCAGATTATCAGAGAAAAGAGAAACCAAATCAACAAACGTAGGAAAACGACATAGCAATGTTCCCCAGAAATGTCATAATTTTGGTCCTGTCCTGTGTCAATTTGCACACTATTCACAGTTTTGGCAAGTCTTTATTAACAATCTCATGTTCTCATCAGAATGAGGCAACAATTGTGTTAAAGTCAGAAATGAATATGCTCTTGTGAGAAACATTTTGTCCTCAGAGAACAACCATGATGACACTTTGATCGTCTATGAATGATTTTCAAGGGTTACAGACTTCTTTACATATCCCTTGGATTCCTCAAAGTTAGGCATCTACCTGGTGGAGAGACCTATTGGGTACTATGAGGTTCCATCCCTGGCAGAAGTGACATGCAAATTTGTAATCTTACCCTACAATAACATGTGTGTAATTGTTCCTCTTCTAGATCAGTAGTAAGGACTTCTTGTGAGGAAATGTCAAAATTCCACATTTTTATATTCCTTTATTTTGTTTACTTGTTTTGGGGTTGAATATTCCAGATATTACTTACTCATGTTATTTTTGTGAACATGTTTTGTCTCAATGTTGCCGACAATTTGAATGTGCTTAATTACTAGCAAGTATATTAATAGGCTTAACATCAGTAAAACTAGTTATGGTGGAATTTTCTTGTACCAGATATCCTTTAAATTAACTTTAATAAGGGTCTTACAAATTCCTTGAAATGTATTTGTTTTTTTATAAAAAGTAATCATTGTAACGCTTCAGATGCCATGGCAAGTCCAATGCCTTCTCCAGCACAGCACCAGTTTCACCGAACCTCTCCAAGTACAGCAACTTGTAAGTAATTCTATTTTATTGGTTGGTCCATTATATGCCTACATGTTGATAGGTGGGAGCAAAGAATGAAGCTCTTATTACAGGAATCCAATAAATGGGGAATAACATAGGTTGACAGTATAGAGATCTTGGTTAACTTTGAACTGCCGAATTCTAATTTGGTTACTGCTTTCATAAAACATATCTGGGCAGTGAGCATGTTATAAAAGATATACTAAAAGTCCGGCAACTTGTAGATATTCCGCTGTTTTATCACTTTATGGCTAATTTCTCATGATACTGTATGTTTTCTATTGGTCTATGGGGTGGCACTAGAAAAGGGACAGATTCTAAGTCCTTCCAGTGTTCACTTTTTCTGGTGGAAGACTGTTTAATAATTTGTTTTGCAGAGAATGCTCACCTACCTGAATGATGCTATAGCTACTACCAGAGTGATTCCCTTAGATGACCTAGTCATATCTCATTTCAAGCCGAATTGTACAAATGTGTGTGGAGTATTCTAGAAGTATGTTATAATTGCAGATAACATCGACAGACCAGTTTCGTTGAACAAGCACCAAAACATGCAACATGCTCCATCAAGTGATACAACTTATAAGTGACTATACATGTTTTTGAAAGTAGTATCTACATAACAGATCAGTTTACAAGCAGAAACAACCAACCTTTGAAGCATGAAAGATGCACACCAACATTTTAGGAATACAATGCAACATTCAATTCATGGCATCATCTCTCATCCATGGATTTCACACTAGTGTAGATACATACTTTTCATACGTTCACACTCCGTGATACCGGAAATATGCGAATGTATCAGGAAATGTTATCTGTGAGACTTGGCCTTACCTTGAAAACTGTCCACTTCCTAGTCAGAGGTGATAAAGTCTCCAATTATTCTTCGTTGATCACCCTAGACGGGAACGCCTGTCGCCCTCAGAAATGATGGTGTTCTTAGTGGCGTGAATTTTCCATACATCTTCTCGTTCAGTCTCCAGTGAAAGCCACCTTCTTCAAAACCCTCTTACCCTAAAATACACAACAACAAGAATGAATGAGAAGCTGGACTAGCTTCATCATACATAAACATGGCATCCTAACGCAATAGATCTAGATACAGGGGAACATTGCTATCAAGGTCACCCTTGCGACTGGACAAAAATTACCAGAATAGCGACAAGTCATTCGCAGATTATCAGAGAAAAGAGAAACCAAATCAACAAACGTAGGAAAACGACATAGCAGTGTTCCCCAGAAATGTCATAATTTTGGTCCTGTCCTGTGTCAATTTGCACACTATTCACAGTTTTGGCAAGTCTTTATTAACAATCTCATGTTCTCATGAGAATGAGGCAACAATTGTGTTAAAGTCAGAAATGAATATGCTCTTGTGAGAAACATTTTGTCCTCAGAGAACAACCATGATGACACTTTGATCGTCTATGAATGATTTTCAAGGGTTACAGACTTCTTTACATATCCCTTGGATTCCTCAAAGTTAGGCATCTACCTGGTGGAGAGACCTATTGGGTACTATGAGGTTCCATCCCTGGCAGAAGTGACATGCAAATTTGTAATCTTACCCTACAATAAGATATACTAAAAGTCCGGCAACTTGTAGATATTCCGCTGTTTTATCACTTTATGGCTAATTTCTCATGATACTGTATGTTTTCTATTGGTCTATGTTGTGGCACTAGAAAAGGGACAGATTCTAAGTCCTTCCAGTGTTCACTTTTTCTGGTGGAAGACTGTTTAATAATTTGTGTTGCAGAGAATGCTCACCTACCTGAATGATGCCATAGCTACTACCAGAGTGATTCCCTTAGATGACCTAGTCATATCTCATTTCAAGCCGAATTGTACAAATGTGTGTGGAGTATTCTAGAAGTATGTTATAATTGCAGATAACATCGACAGACCAGCTTCGTTGAACAACCATCAAAACATGCAACATGCTCCATCAAGTGATACAACTTATAAGTGACTATACATGTTTTTGACAGTAGTATCTATATAACAGATCAGTTTACAAGCAGAAACAACCAACCTTTGAAGCATGAAAGATGCACACCAACATTTTAGGAATACAATGCAACATTCAATTCATGGCATCATCTCTCATCCATGAATTTCACACTAGTGTAGATACATACTTTTCATACGTTCACACTCCGTGATACCGGAAATATGCGAATGTATCAGGAAATGTTATCTGTGAGACTTGGCCTTACCTTGAAAACTGTCCACTTCCTAGTCAGAGGTGATAAAGTCTCCAATTATTCTTCGTTGATCACCCTAGACGGGAACGCCTGTCGCCCTCAGAAATGATGGTGTTCTTAGTGGCGTGAATTTTCCATACATCTTCTCGTTCAGTCTCCAGTGAAAGCCACCTTCTTCAAAACCCTCTTACCCTAAAATACACAACAACAAGAATGAATGAGAAGCTGGACTAGCTTCATCATACATAAACATGGCATCCTAACGCAATAGATCTAGATACAGGGGAACATTGCTATCAAGGTCACCCTTGCGACTGGACAAAAATTACCAGAATAGCGACAAGTCATTCGCAGATTATCAGAGAAAAGAGAAACCAAATCAACAAACGTAGGAAAACGACATAGCAATGTTCCCCAGAAATGTCATAATTTTAGTCCTGTCCTGTGTCAATTTGCACACTATTCACAGTTTTAGCAAGTCTTTATTAACAATCTCATGTTCTCATCAGAATGAGGCAACAATTGTGTTAAAGTCAGAAATGAATACGCTCTTGTGAGAAACATTTTGTCCTCAGAGAACAACCATGGTGACACTTTGATCGTCTATGAATGATTTTGAAGAGTTACAGACTTCTTTACATATCCCTTGGATTCCTCAAAGTTAGGCATCTACCTGGTGGAGAGACCTATTGGGTACTATGAGGTTGCATCCCTGGCAGAAGTGACATGCAAATTTGTAATGTTACCCTACAATAACATGTGTGTAATTGTTCCTCTTCTAGATCAGTAGTAAGGACTTCTTGTGAGGAAATGTCAAAATTCCACATTTTTATATTCCTTTATTTTGTTTACTTGTTTTGGGGTTGAATATTCCAGATATTACTTACTCATGTTATTTTTGTGAACATGTTTTGTGTCATTGTTGCCGACAATTTGAATGTGCTTAATTACTAGCAAGTATATTAATAGGCTTAACATCAGTAAAACTAGTTATGGTGGAATTTTCTTGTACCAGATATCCTTTAAATTAACTTTAATAAGGGTCTTACAAATTCCTTGAAATGTATTTGTTTTTTTATAAAAAGTAATCATTGTAACGCTTCAGATGCCACGGCAAGTCCAATGCCTACTCCAGCACAGCACCAGTTTCACCGAACCTCTCCAAGTACAGCAATTTGTAAGTAATTCTATTTTATTGGTTGGTCCGTTGTATGCCTACATGTTGATAGGTGGGAGCAAAGAATGTGGAAATTTCTCCTATACTGCTTTTTACTATTCCTTTCTGATTTTACTTTGATGGTAAAATGTATCTGGTTGTGATCGCTACTCCCCAGTGGCTCACATATCTTGACATTGTCAACTAATTCATTCTGTGAGGACAAAACTATGTCTAACACATTCTCACCCCTGGTTGGTTCTAGCACATGTTGAGAAAGGAATGTATCTTGAACTAAAACTAAAAACTTGTGGTCCTCACTCCCCATGCTATGTAGAGATGTCCATTGTATATGCCTATGGTTAAAATCCCCCATAATAATACAGTCCCGTTTGCTTACTTCCCTTATAGCGTTTTGTATTTTTTCATTCTCTTCTATGCTTATGTTTGGACTTCGATTAACTAACCCAACTGTTAGCATTGAGTTTCCTGTAACTATGTTACACCAAACAGCTTCTTTGCAATCTGCTTCTCTTTCTAATTTTATTTCATAAGCCTGAATAGATTCTTTAATATATAAAATAACTCCACTTCCTTTTCTTCCTATTCTATCTTTTCTAAACATTACATATATTTCTAAACATTACGTAGTATGTTCTTCTACCCGGAATTAGCTGGCGTCGGGATTTGTCGCAGGAAGTCTGCTGTGTTGAACTTTGGAAAGTTGAATATCAAAGGGTATAGCATATAACTCTGCCCGATTCGGCTGTATTGCCAGTCACGCTTGTTTTGAAACTGGATGTTTTGTTTTCTATTTCAACATGCACCCGCGGTCGTGCCTTCAAATTGCGACCGTTGTAATGGGCTTACTAAACACAATTTGGTGGGCAGTATACCTTCAACACAGTTAGTACAGTCTTACAACATTATAGTAATTAATACATAAAAAAAATTAGTAACATACTACATCCTTGAAGAAATATTGATTACAATCTTTAAAAATCTGTATAATCATATTGAGCAATTTTTGTTTGTTCTCCCTTGATAAAATACACTTACCCCGGTAATACTTAAGTGGTTTCCACTTTTGGGCACGTGTGAATTTCATAATTGTCAAACTATCTTATTTTGATTGGGTCAAAACATCTCTTTCCAATTTATATATATTCTATAGTATTTCAATAAAATATTTAACAAATTAACATCACCATTTAACATCTTAATTATTTAATACACTGCACTTTCCACCGTAGCACTTCTATAAAAAATGTTAAACCAGTCGAACAATTTGTCTTGACACATTAAGTATTTGAATTGACATTGGCATAAATCCATTACACTCCTGACATTAGGCTTGTCGAGTTCTAAAATGAAATGTTATTAAAATCAAACAAACAGTGATTGCTTTCCATGATGCAACATACTAAGTGCTTGAGTATGGTAAAGTTCATGTGTATTTAAAATGAGCCTACCACAAACTAAGCCAATTTCTATTGGTTCAAACACATTATATTTGTAACATAAGATAAGTTTTCAACTATCTGACCAATGGTATAATCAATATTGAACATCTTAGCTAGTATGGAGCACTCCCTGGTAACAAGGAAACTTCTACAAACAATTTCAAACCAGTTATACTACTTGTCTTAACACATTGAGACAACGCCATTCTTCAGTATATGTTATCAAACTACTGGGTCAAACAAAGGTTAAACTAAGATCGCCAACTACACCCTTCATTACCAAACTGTTATACCAATGTCAAAGTTGTGCTAACAAGAAAGTAACATTCACATCCTTATTAGCAAAGTGTGACACCAAATTTTAAATAATGCAAACAAGGAGGCAACAAGTGCTCACATTTCATAAACAAAGCGTGTTCTCCTAATTTCAAAGCCAGGCTAACAAAGAGCAACATCACTGCAGGCATACATCATTAAACCAATGAATGACAAAGCAAGGCCTAACAAGAATGCAACCATGGCACCCTTCAGAAATACCATTGTTTTCCTAGAGTTGAGACAGAACTAACTAGAAGACAACATCTACATCTTTCAATAACAATATGTGACTCAAAAAACACAGCATGGGGCAATAACCACTTTCTTCATTAACACAATGTGACCTCAAATGCCATGCAAACATAGCAAGAGGACAATAACCACATCCGTCATTAGCAAAGTGTAACCACAAAATAATTAATGCCAATACAAACTTAACTAAAGAGGGTGATAAGTAACTAAATCCTTCATGATAAAAGTGTCACCCAAACTATCAATACCAAACCTAGTAACATGACAACAATCACATCCTTCAATAACAAAGTGTGACCAAAATCCTTTGTTAACAAAGTGTGACGCTCCTCGTGTCGGTTGATTGACCGCACTCGTAGAAAAATACCTATTACAAGAGAGTGATTGGCACTGCAATTATTACCACAACATTCCCCGGGTATCTCTATTCGTTTGAGTAAGAAACAAATTTCTTATCATGCAAAATAAACCATGTAGACATCTTTTCATAATATTGGCTCCAGTATCATTATGTTAACGTGGCAACCATTGCAAGTTTCTAACCCATCTCAGAACGTAACCGCCAAACACTCACTGCATTAATGACAGTAGTTCCTGTTTACCCGTGTGGTGGCGGCACTATATACGACATAGGCCTACATAGTGAAAACACAGAAATATTGTATCATGGTATAAAGTCGACAAAGCCATTATTGGATTACCTAAGGATTTATTGTTGGGAGTAGCGATCACATTGTAGAAGACTTGAAATGGAAATGTAGAGTCTTCGTCCCAGGGCCTACAGTGCTACACTGGGCACACAAAGAGCAGCACCATTTACGAGGCCATGTTAGGCAGACCCAAGCCAGGAATTTGTTTATATATTTTATACTTATACTAAAACAGGAGTATAACTAATTCCTATGTTTATGTACCAGTCTCAGTGTATTTAACCGACTTGCATGTAGATTAACGGATCATAGGTTTCTTGGTTACCAGTTGTTTATTGGGCGATAATACAGTGTCTTTATAAATAATGTTCGTTTTAGAAAGAAATGGGAGTTTTTTTAGTATTTGGGTTGGTCACAGGACGCCAACTAATATCGAACACCTTACCTAATATAAATCAAATTAAAAACAAGTACAATATTAATAGAGAATGATTTAAACATTTTCCTGTTCGCGCCACCAGCCTCGCTTCCGTTTTCTGAATTTACGCAACTTTTCACGTCAATATTAGTTTATTAAGCGCGAGTCATACTTTGACACCTATATCGCAGGGCACAATATAGCAAAAGATAAACTTACTTGTGTGTAGACAGGAAGCAAACACAACAAATTAGAATTCTTTGCAAATCAAACTAGTGGCAATGAATGCACTATGGCCCGGGTAAAAATAATGGCTCATCAAGTGTAACAGGGATAAAAAATCAACTGATAGAAATCATTGTTTCTTCATTCGTGTATAATCAATACACATTCTAGTTTACAATAATAACAAAACTTAATATATTGACTGAATCTTTATTATTTTTCCCAAGGCTTTACTGGCGATGACTCAACAAAACTATCAGCATTAAAGGAACGTAGTATGTTCGTCTACCCGGAATTAGCTGGCGTCGGGATTTGTCGCAGGAAGTCTGCTGTGTTGAACTTTGGAAAGTTGAATATCAAAGGGTATAGCATATAACTCTGCCCGATTCGGCTGTATTGCCAGTCACGCTTGTTTTGAAACTGGATGTTTTGTTTTCTATTTCAACATGCACCCGCGGTCGTGCCTTCAAATTGCGACCGTTGTAATGGGCTTACTAAACACAATTTGGTGGGCAGTATACCTTCAACACAGTTAGTACAGTCTTACAACATTATAGTAATTAATACATTAAAAAAATTAGTAACATACTACATCCTTGAAGAAATATTGATTACAATCTTTAAAAATCTGTATAATCATATTGAGCACTTTTTGTTTGTTCTCCCTTGATAAAATACACTTACCCCGGTAATACTTAAGTGGTTTCCACTTTTGGGCACGTGTGAATTTCATAATTGTCAAACTATCTTATTTTGATTGGGTCAAAACATCTCTTTCCAATTTATATATATTCTATAGTATTTCAATAAAATATTTAACAAATTAACATCACCATTTAACATCTTAATTATTTAATACACTGCACTTTCCACCGTAGCACTTCTATAAAAAATGTTAAACCAGTCGAACAATTTGTCTTGACACATTAAGTATTTGAATTGACATTGGCATAAATCCATTACACTCCTGACATTAGGCTTGTCGAGTTCTAAAATGAAATGTTATTAAAATCAAACAAACAGTGATTGCTTTCCATGATGCAACATACTAAGTGCTTGAGTATGGTAAAGTTCATGTGTATTTTAAATGTGCCTACCACAAACTAAGCCAATTTCTATTGGTTCAAACACATTATATTTGTAACATAAGATAAGTTTTCAACTATCTGACCAATGGTATAATCAATATTGAACATCTTAGCTAGTATGGAGCACTCCCTGGTAACAAGGAAACTTCTACAAACAATTTCAAACCAGTTATACTACTTGTCTTAACACATTGAGACAACGCCATTCTTCAGTATATGTTATCAAACTACTGGGTCAAACAAAGGTTAAACTAAGATCGCCAACTACACCCTTCATTACCAAACTGTTATACCAATGTCAAAGTTGTGCTAACAAGAAAGTAACATTCACATCCTTATTAGCAAAGTGTGACACAAAATTTTAAATAATGCAAACAAGGAGGCAACAAGTGCTCACATTTCATAAACAAAGCGTGTTCTCCTAATTTCAAAGCCAGGCTAACAAAGAGCAACATCACTGCAGGCATACATCATTAAACCAATGAATGACAAAGCAAGGCCTAACAAGAATGCAACCATGGCACCCTTCAGAAATACCATTGTTTTCCTAGAGTTGAGACAGAACTAACTAGAAGACAACATCTACATCTTTCAATAACAATATGTGACTCAAAAAACACAGCATGGGGCAATAACCACTTTCTTCATTAACACAATGTGACCTCAAATGCCATGCAAACATAGCAAGAGGACAATAACCACATCCGTCATTAGCAAAGTGTAACCACAAAATAATTAATGCCAATACAAACTTAACTAAAGAGGGTGATAAGTAACTAAATCCTTCATGATAAAAGTGTCACCCAAACTATCAATACCAAACCTAGTAACATGACAACAATCACATCCTTCAATAACAAAGTGTGACCAAAATCCTTTGTTAACAAAGTGTGACGCTCCTCGTGTCGGTTGATTGACCGCACTCGTAGAAAAATACCTATTACAAGAGAGTGATTGGCACTGCAATTATTACCACAACATTCCCCGGGTATCTCTATTCGTTTGAGTAAGAAACAAATTTCTTATCATGCAAATAAACCATGTAGACATCTTTTCATAATATTGGCTCCAGTATCATTATGTTAACGTGGCAACCATTGCAAGTTTCTAACCCATCTCAGAACGTAACCGCCAAACACTCACTGCATTAATGACAGTAGTTCCTGTTTACCCGTGTGGTGGCGGCACTATATACGACATAGGCCTACATAGTAAAAACACAGAAATATTGTATCATGGTATAAAGTCGACAAAGCCATTATTGGATTACCTAAGGATTTATTGTTGGGAGTTGCATATATCGCACCAAGAGGTTTCAAATGAAGCAGACGCTATTGAATAGTGTGATTCTGTGAATTAGAATTGTTAGAATTTGTCTTGTAATCAATCATTTATTTGTATGTACATGTGGTGACTTTAATGCTAGAACAGGTGATTTATGTGATCTAGTAGAAGACAATATTTTTAATGATTTCACTATGGTTCCACAAGAGGTTTGAACACTGGCACAAAATATTGATACCCAATGTAATAAATATGGGCTACTATTAATAGATCTAGGTATGTAAAAGGGCTATTGTGCTTATTGTAAATGGGACGATGACTAATTACTCTAGTGGTAATCCCAATTTTAAGAATATCACTACTATCGATTACTGATATTCTTAAAAATGTGATTACCACTAGAGTCATTAGTCATCCTCCCATCCACAATAAAAACATTAGCAGTTTTACATACGTAAGCGTGCTAGAACTGGTGCTTGACACAGTGCTAATAGTTTTACATACATAAGCGTGCTACAACTGGTGCTTGACACAGTGCTAATAGTTTTACATACGTAAGCGTGCTAGAACTGGTGCTTGACACAGTGCTAATAGTTTTACATACGTAAGCATGCTACAACTGGTGCTTAACACAGTGCTAATAGTTTTATATACCTAATATTCTACAACTGGTGCTTGACACAGTGCTAATAGTTTTACAAATTTGTTATATTTGCAGACGAAACCAATATTTTGTAATCAGATACAGATGTACATAGCCTTATAAGTGTAGTCAAATGTGAACTTGAGAAACTGTACACATGGTTCACTGTGAACAAAGTGTCACTCAATATATCAGAAACACATTACAAGTTCTTTGTCAACAGCATAATAAATTGTGATATGGACATAAACATTCACAATAACCAAATTACTAGAGTCAATAAAACCAAATTCCTTGAAGTACTGGTTGATGAAAACTTGGAAAGATCATATAAATGATGTCAAGACAAACCTGTCTAGAATAAACGGTGTGATGTACAGAGCAAGTCATGTCCTAGGAAGCACAAGCTTACTTACCCTATATTACTCACTGTTCTTATGTATACTGTGCTACTGATGTGAAATTTGGGGAAATGCATGTATTCCTAATGAACATGACGATACAGTGGTACAGAAAAAAGGTGGTCAGACTGATTTAACAAGATTTAACAAGATTGCCACCCAGAGAATTAACTCTAGGTGGCAGGTGGACATTTTGTTGCCGCCACGCCACCGTAACTTCAATAACGGTGGGCACATTCAAAAGGTTTAGGGGCAAGCCACTGCAGCTCAGGCATAGCGCGGCACGTGCCCCCAGGTTCCTCTGATCCCGACTATTGACCAGAGCAGTACATGAAAACTGAGGAAGGAACAACCTCAGGTGAGGAAGACGTCAATGAGATGATGAATTAATCGAAAGACAAATTCTAGAAAGCAGATGTCCAAGAAAACATTATCAAACTATTGAGCACGATACCATAAAAATGAGCATCCGAAAAACAAATTCTTCTCGTTCATATTCCATTGCACGCATTGCAAATCATCTAATAAACAACAACCAAGAACGTCCTAAAATCCAAATCGTGTATAATCCCGCCTCATAAACATAAGATATTGACAAAAGGATTCTACGTTATGATATGCCGGATGATGCCTGAAAAACGTTTTGTTTCGTCACGCTTGATGGTGAACGAGTTTACAAGCAGAAACAACCAACCTTTGAAGCATGAAATATGCACACCAACATTTTAGGAATACAATGCAACATTCAATGCATGGCATCATCTCTCATCCATGAATTTCACACTAGTGTAGATACATACTTTTCATACGTTCACACTCCGTGATACCGGAAATATGCGAATGTATCAGGAAATGTTATCTGTGAGACTTGGCCTTACCTTGAAAACTGTCCACTTCCTAGTCAGAGGTG
>JAHLWY010000447.1:0-81635 GCA_020002185.1 Paraescarpia echinospica
TCTCAAAATCACTGTCACTTTATTCACCGTCCTTGAACCAAGAAGTAAACCAGTGATCTATCCCGATATGTGGGAAATATATATTCAGGTTTTTACTAGTATCTGTCGCTATCAGTAGCAGCGAGGACGTCAAGGCATAGTTATGCATGTACTCACTGAGAACTCTCCACAGATCCAGACTGCCGCATGCAGCACTTCACAGATGCCGTTCCTCTGCGTTGTCCGTCAATGCGTGCGCATTCTCCAACAACACAGCCTGTGCACAAAAACAACATGCACGCATGCCATCATCTTCACAATGACAGCGACATATTGTCCTGTCATATTGATGATGACGATTCATATATCGCTAGTCTTTGTACACATACAATTTGATTCTGTCAATGTACTCACGATAGGATTTAAATATTCTGAATCATTCTCTGCCATTCTCAGTACAGCAGTGCATCAACTTGTTTCCATTTCTAGGATTTTCAATATGTCATGTCCAACTTACCACTCGAAGTTGGTGATGTAGTGGTAGTTTGATTGGCTGCAGTTTTCACTGATCTTGGCGAGAAGTTTGTCGCGGTAGTGAGAGCCCTCTGCCTTATCCATGTGCACCATCAATATCTTCATGATCTCCATCAAGTTCTTCTTCGGTACCTGCCACAGCAAACTGGCGACTACAACTTTATATCTCGCAATAAAACTAAGTTTTCCATGCCTCTTGCCTCATTTGTTAACGTTTATTTATAGATTTTTCTCAATTGCAGAATACAAATATTGCCTGCAAAATTGTGCTTAATAAGCCCAAATCAGTGTTCACAATTTGAATGTTGCAGCAGAGAAATGTTGAAATTGTATTTATTATAAGCACAACATTCAAGTTGCCGCAGTTAGCACTTACTGCTTAGAAGTGGTTCATTCCAACATTCCTGACCAAATTGGGAAGAAGCACAACTCCCTGCTTGTAATTACTGGGAGAGAGCAGAACATGTCCCTTTATGGATTGTGTGTAAGACATGTGACAGAAAATATCAATGTTCCTTACACTGTGACTATATGACCTGCCACATGTGACATTCTCTGTAACTATGTGTGGAGATGACATTTTATTTATCTTCAAATCTATCAAAAAGTTGTGACAAATGCTACATTTTCTGCGTCACAAATAAATAGTTATTCATTATAGTTATTCAATATTTATAAATAACAAGTTGCACAATTGTGCGATAAAGATTGTTCACAAGTTGAGAACGAACCATGCCACAGAGAAGGTCAAGGGCACGCAGACGAATTGACTCATCGAGATACTGTAGAACCAGTTCCTTGTGGGCTTGGACGCTCTTTTGGTGGGTCTTCAGGATCTTTGACATAGCCAACAAACCCAGGTACTTCACTGCAACACACAGCGTGAATGTCGAAGTACTTTACACAACACTAGCAGAGTTGCCCACCATTGCACGGGAAAAGGCAGCCAAAAATATATTACAGTGTTATGTAATCTGTCTCAGTTCCCTATAGTTATAATTTCTGTATAATTATCATCAGCAACAATAACAGTAATAGTAAATTAGTAATATACTAACCAGCCTTACAACCATGTTGCATTCACATACAGAACTGCAAAAATATGAAAACTTTTCAAAATAGTTGTGTACCTTGAGCAATACACTTGTAGATGGCATTATTATCTATCCAAAGACATAAAAAGTAACAATTTTGGGTCCCACTGGCAAAATTCGAAAAACCAAGTCTACAAACCATTCCAGTGGGCCCATTAGCATGGCAACACAATATCTACCTCAAACATGTGAAACTGACGGAGATATGGTCAGGCTTATGGACATACAAACAGAGATCGACACTGTGTTTATTTTGGTAACTAATTCCACACTCCTCATCAGTACATGTCCATACTCACAGTTCTCACATGAATCTTTGATTAATATCAGTAATTTTTGAACACAAAGCTGGAAAAACAGACAAGACCAACATTATAACTTTGTACTACAGTAACATATGTACTAGGCTTGAACAGTTATACACAGACAACAAGCAGGATAACATAAATCCTACCACTAGTATGAATAAGACTCTAGTATGAATAAGAGGTACAAATAAGTCATGTTATGAAATATTTGTCCCCAAACTTTCTTCATAACATTTAGAAGTACGAACACTACACATATTCTTTGTCCAAAACAAACATGTGTAATTGTATACGTCAGCAGCCATTATAGCATGCTCTGAACACAAACAGGAATGTGTATAATAAATACAAATATATATGCCAATGTCTCGTTTTCGGCATATGCATTAGCATTACGGCATCTCTATAATGTATGCAATCGCATCGCGTTTCGCACCGTGCATCGCATCGCGCATCGCGAATCGCATCGCGCATCGCATCGTGCATCACATCGCGCAACACATCGCGCGCCACATCGCATCACGCATCGCATCGCGCATCGAATCGCGTATCGCATCGCATCGCGCATCGCATCGCGCATCGCATCGCGTATCGCATCGCGCATCGCGCATCATCGCGCATCATCGCGCATCATCGCGCATCGCATCGCATCGCGCGTCGCATCTCGCATAACATCGCGCATCGCATCGCGCATCGCATCGTAACGCTCATCGCATCGCATCGCGCATCGTCCATCGCTTCGCCCATCGCATCGCGTAACGCTCATCGCATCGCCCATAGCATCGCGTCATCGCCCCAAGGCGGTGCAGATTTCCACATAAAATGCGATGGCCCTTCTTCGCCATCATGCAATAGTATGAGTTTTGTCCAGTTTTCTTTGTAGTCTGAGTATGTTTGTTTCTGTGATCCAGGGTAAATGCGGTTTTTATTTTGATAAAAGCGGCTAAAGATGGATTGTTCCATCAGCTTAGTGTAGTTTTGGTGAAATAAGTTCCAATTTGATTCGATGTCTACATTATCTAGATTTCCGGCAAAGTACCGTTGAGCGAGAAGGGTACAGTTTGATATGAGGGCATCCCAGTTACCAGACTTGTAAGTGTACACTTTGTGTGGGGGTTTGGTTTTCTTGGTGGAATTCATGTTAATGTGAAAGAGAATAGCTTCGTGGTTGCTGATGCATGTCTCTGTGTTTACGCCGGAGATAAGGGCGGGATTTGATATCAATACAAGGGCAGAGATATTTCCGAAGTCTATGTGGGTTCATTTAGCATATTTGTTAAACCCTATTCAGTGACTATTTCAAGTAGTTTGTTTACGTCTGTGTGTACTGTGTGCAGAGAAAGTCAGAGGATAGGCAGTTTTGCTACTAGCATAAATCTCGTAATTTACTGTTTAACATATTTCAGTTAGTTAATCAACTTTGATTAATCTTTATTGTATGAAAGCATCGTGGTTATATGATGTAGACCTACGAGTTTTGATGGATTATCTCCAATTGCACTTCCGTTGAGGCTCCCAAAACACATTGAGACACTCCAAAAACCTCCAATTACCCCACACCCCGAGACTCCCCCAAACTCACCTTGAGGCTAATCAAATTAATACCTCCATTGACATCCTCCTTGGTGATACCCAGAACCAATATTAAAACTCCGTAAACCTCCAATTAACCCCTCCCAGCAAAACCCCAATTGAAGGTCTGTAAAAACCACTCATTAATCCCCCCGGATGCTGCATTTTCAGACATTCCAGCCCCCAGAGAAATACTGTGGGATCAACCCACGTAACCCCCATACAAATATGCACTAATTGCCTCTAATAAACCAGTAAAAAGCAAGGCGTAGCAAGGGATTCATAATGTATGCAGGTACCTAAAAGCAATTCACACGTTCGCTCGAACGCACGCGCTTACGCTCACGTAAGAAAACGTATGTATCGGCTTGAAAGTAGCTGTATTGGCCCGAGGCCGCAAGCCGTGTTGACCCTATAAATTCGATGAAATGTCCGAACATTCCGCGTGTTCGGCTTCCATTTTTTATGGTTTGGCAGACCTTTTGCGAGGTAACAGATCAGGTTATGCATAGATCAAGATCAGTTATGCAAAATTTATCATCGAACGTTCTTGATATAGTCGTCCTACTCGGATTGAAATCACCCAAATACTTGGCGTAGGAACGAACTCAACTGATGCGACATGCCACACACTCGCATACATGCACACGCCAAACACACGCACACGCATACGCACACACACACGGACGCACACACGCCACACACACGCATACCCATACACACACATACATGCCACACACACACGCCAAACACACGCACGCACACACGCCACACACACGCACTCACGCACACACACACTACGTTTTTGGCACTTTGCGAACTTACTTGTGGTCCGTGCAGGATTATTTGCTGTGTACTTCGATGCTTCGCGAGCGCTGTCCTGGAACCCGCAGGGAAAGAGGAAAATAGGTCGACCACGAAATAACAGGCGCCGAGAACTTGAAGCAGACACCAGCAGGATGGGCTACACCAGGAACCAGCTAGAGAAAATAGCCCAGGACAGGGAACGCCTCAGTAGGGGTGACAGGCATAAGTAAGTAACTTCGATGCTTCGTAGGAACACACTTGAGAAAGTTGCTGTTGGACGTTTGACGAGAATCCAGACTCCCTTCCAACAACTGAAACCTACCGAATGTCACCTAACAATAAAACCCAGAGCTTCAGATCGACACGTGTATAAAAGACCATTATAACTGTGACTACGTTGTGATTTAAGTATATTTAAGAAGATTTAACAATATTTAATAAGATTGCCGTCCAGAGCTGTACGCTCCAGATGGCATGTTGACAAGGAAGCCTTTGGCTTATCAAGAATCCCACAATATTCCATTTACGTATAACCCGCCCTCGCCAGATAGCTGTCAATTTAAATTTGGACATATTCACACTGCTAGCATCATCAGATAGGTTGTTCCAGTCATTTATTGTCCCCTGAGAGTTCTTTCTCATATCCAACCTACACTGTTCTTTGACTAATGCTGCATTGTGCCCTCTGGATATACTGCCTTCTTTCAGTTTGAGGAAAATATTGTTATCAATATCTTCACAATCATTCAATATCTTAACAAACTTCTATTTAGTCTCCTCTTAGTCTCTTAGTCTATAGTGCTGTCAACCCACATTTTAATAGGCGTCTTTCATAACCAAGATCTTTCAGTCCAGAAATTAACTTAGTTGCTCTTCGTTGCACTCTTTCTATCAGAGGAGACAGATGGAATGGAGAGAGACGACAGGGATAAAGTTGGGAATACTGTGAAACTGAAGGAGCAGAGTAGTGGCAACAAGACCGAGGAAAGGAGACTGAGAGGAGGGAAGGTGATCGGAGGGGAAGAAAGTGAAGGATCGACGGCAGGAAATGTGACAGGTGTGAAGGTGGCAGGAGAGAAAGTGACCGTAGAGAAAGAGGTAGGAGGGAAAAAGAGACGGGAGAGGAGAGAAGGAAATGCAATGGGAGGGAAGATGACGGGAAGAATGGAAGTGAGAGTACATGTGACAGAAGAGAAGTCGGGAGGGACGATGACAGGAAGAAAGGTGACAACAGCGTCAGGAAAGAATGGAACGGACGAGATTGTGACGGGAGAGCAGAAGACAGGGGAACAAGATTACAACCAGACAGATGCAAACCGTAGAAAGAGCTACACTGAGGCAGTGATTGAGGGGGCAATGAGGAAAGAGAGGGTGTTTATGGGCGATTCGATTATGAGAAAGACAGATAAGACTCTAAGCGAGGGGGAGGACGTCGTTGTTTGTCTACCGGGGGCTAGGATAGAACATGTAACTGAAAGGGTAGAGAAGGTACTGGGGCATGGCAAGGGAGGGTCTATACTAGTACATGTAGGGACAAATAACGCAGAGAGGGAGGGAACAACTGGGATAGTTGAGAAGTACAGACAGTTAGTGAAGAAGTTAAAGAAGACAAGAGTAGAACAGATTATCCTCTCAGGAATTTTGCCAGTAATGGGAGGAAGGGGGCCGACATATAGAAACTGCAAGAGGATGGCGATCAACACACTAGTTGAGCAGATGTGTAAAGAAGAGGGGGTGGGATTCGTAGATTTATGGGGATACTTTGTTGGGAGGGAAGATATGTACATGAGAGATGGCCTACATCTAAGTGGAAAGGGGCAGCAGTTTTCTCAGAGAACTTGCTGCAATCTGTTGACAGTGGGACAGGCTGCATCTATTTAAACTAGATTCGCAGGAGGGATTCACAGAGAAGCCTGAAACTGGAGGCATAGATAAAGACAGCAGAAATAAATCGGCAAAGAACAGCCTGGAAAACTGTTCTGAATCAGGATATAAATGCATTTGTTTAAATGCAAGGAGCATAGTAAACAAAAGAAGTTAACTAAACATTATGGTAGAAGATATTGACCCTCACATAATAGGTATAACCGAATCGTGGGCCACCACTGATATATCAGATGCCGAATTGGGACTAACAGGATATATAATGTTTAGGAAAGATAGAATAGGAAGAAAGGGAGGTGGAGTTATTTTATATATTAAAGAATCTATCCAGGCTTATGAAATAAAACTAGAAAGAGAAGCAGATTGCGAAGAAGCTGTTTGGTGTAACATAGTTACAGGAAACTCAACGTTAACAGTTGGGTTAGTTTATCGAAGTCCAAACATAAGCATAGAAGAGAATGAAAAAATACAAAACGCTATAAAGGAAGTAAGCAAACAGAACTGTATTATTATGGGGGACTTTAACCATGGGCATATACAATGGAAATCTCTACAGAGTATGGGGAGTGAGGACCACAAGTTTTTAGTTTTAGTACAAGATAGTTTCCTTTCTCAACATGTGCTAGAACCAACCAGGGGAGAGAATGTGTTAGACTTAGTTTTGTCCTCACAGAAAGAATTAGTTGACAATGTCAAGATATGTGAGCCACTGGGGAGTAGTGATCACAACCAGATACATTTTACCATCAAAGTAAAATCAGAAAAAGGAATAGTAAAAATCAGTATAGGAGAAATTTCCACAAAGGAAGGTATAAGGACATGAGAAATATTTAGCAAAGATTGAATAACACACTGAAGAATAAGACAGCAACCGAATGCTGGAATATCTTAAATAGTGAAATTAAGTGCATAGTCGATAAATTTGTACCTTTCAAAAAACAAGGGAAACGGTCTAAAAAGAAACACTTATCGAAAGAAGCCATTAGAAAAATTAAGTATAAACAAATGATGTGGAAGTCATATAGATGTACTGGAAATGATGAAGACTACAACATTTATAAAGAAGCACTTAATCAAGCTACAGCTGAAATTAGAAATTCAAAGAGAAGCTATGAAAAAAAATTAGCTAGTAATATAAAACATGACAGTAAGAGTTTTTATGCGTATATTCAAGCAAACAGAAAGTTCAGGATAAGGTCGGTCCTCTAGAAGATAGTGCTGAAAATACAATATCAGAGGGATTCTTAATGGCAGAAGACCTGAATGAGTATTTTAGTTCAGTGTTTACCAGGGAAGATATTAGTTCACTGCCAGTACCAGAGGCTAAGTTCAAGGGGGCAGATTCAGACTATTTAGGACAGTTAGTTGTAACCTCGGAAATGGTAGCTAAGAAAATAAGGGCTATGAAAGATAATAAATCACCTGGAGTGGACGGGATTCCGCCCAAACTACTATTGGAAATTGTAGAACAAATCAGCGTACCGCTTGCAACAGTTTTCAATTTGTCATTAGAAGAGGGAGTGGTTCCTTTAGAATGGAAAGAGGCAAACATTATACCGTTATTTAAAAAAAGGTTCGAGAAACAAGTCAGAGAACTATAGACCAGTGAGTTTAACATCAGTGATTTGCAAATTATTAGAAAGACTAATTAAAGATCACATGGTAGATTTTCTTGTTAAACATAACTTGATAAACCCATCTCAACATGGGTTTTTAAAAGCGAGGTCATGCTTAACAAATATGTTATGTTTTTTGGAAGACATCACTAGGTGGGTAGATGAGGGATCACCAGTAGATATCATCTACTTAGATTTTCAAAAGCTTTCGACAAAGTACCACATCAAAGATTACTCCTTAAGCTAAAGGCCCATGGCATAGGAAATGGTATAATAAACTGGATAGAAAAATGGCTGAATGACAGAAGACAACGTGTAGTAGTTGATGGGGAGGCTTCAAACTGGAAATCGGTATTGAGTGGGGTACCACAGGGATCAGTACTAGGACCTATATTATTCTTAATATATATCAACGATTTGGACGATGATATAACAAGCAAGGTGTTAAAATTTGCGGATGATACAAAAGCGTTTAGAAGGATTAAAAGTGATGGAGACAGACAGCATTTACAAGATGATCTTGACAGGTTGATCAAATGGTCTGAAAAGTGGCAAATGCTGTTCAATTTTGAGAAATGTAAATGCCTCCACACAGGTCATGGGAATGAAGAGGTAAAATATAAAATGGGGGTACTGTTCTAAGTACTACTGTAAAAGAAAAGGACTTGGGGTTAACCATTAGTGCTGATATGAAGGTTTCAGAGCAGTGCGGAATTGCAGCGTCAAAGGGAAATCAAATCCTTGGATTAATTAGGCGAAATATAGCGTATAAGAAAAAAGAATTAATAGTACCGCTGTACAAAACAATAGTGAGGCCTCATTTAGAATATTGTATACAAGCATGGAGGCCATATCGCAAGAAGGACATAGATATGCTAGAAAGAGTACAGAGGAGAGCGACTAAAATGATACCAAATCTGAGGGATCTTAGTTACGAAATACGCCTAAAAGAATGTGGTTTAACAACACTAGAGACCAGGAGATTGAGAGGAAATCACATAGAAGTGTTTAAAATATTGAATGGTTATGAAAATATTGATAGAAACATTTTGTTCTCAGTTAAGAAAGATAGAAGGACCAGAGGACATGAAACTACATTAGTAAAGGAGCAGTGTAGATTAGATATAAGAAAGTTCTCATTCTCACAAAGGACTGTAAATGAATGGAACAGATTATCTCCTGATTGTGTTGGTGCTAGTAGCGTGAATATGTTTAAAAATAAAATCGACACACACCTAAAAAAGGCGGGATACATGTAGATAAAAAGTATTGGACTCTCGATAAGCCAAAAGGCTTCCTTGTCCACCTGCCATCCAGAGTAATTTTCTGGATGGCAATCTTGTTAAATCTTGTTAAATCATACCATCGTCATCCATAGCCTATATGACAGCCACAATCATGACATCAGGTTATTCTGCACCACATTCTATTAATATTTTACGCATAAATAACAAGTTTCCACACAATAAAATGTGTGCTTATCAAGTCATGCCAAAATTAATGTATTGGATAATCTAGAAATATACAAAGATTTACAACAGAATGTCTAAAAACGTACCTTTTTCCGGAGCTCTGCTTTAACTGTTTCCTCTAACTGTCAGTCTGTTGAAAAATGGCGGTACACGGTACAACGGAGTGTCAAATGTCACTACCCCAGTGCTCCAGCAGAGGGAGGCCCGACTGCTGAGAAATGACTAACGGACTCTGTAACTGGGTCAACAGCGGCTGGAGAGCGGCTGGCAGGCGGCTGTCGTGTGCCAACGGGTGCCGCTGACGCGCTTATATTTATCCGGGCGATACATTTTATCCGCTTGACGTTTCTGCGCAATCGCGTATCTAGGGGAAAATATTTAGCAACAGCTACGACAATTGTGCTAACATTTATCCGGACGTTAAATTTTATCCGGATGATGTGTGTGTGCATACTATTTGGTATCGGCAGATCGGATGGTGATTAATAATATTCGGTCGTTAATTATGTTCCGGTTGTTTTAAAAGTACGGGCATTACTAGCTAAGCACATTATTTGTCTGGTGTGCATGTGGTGTGTGTGTGCTCATGTACGTGCGTGTGTGTGTGTGTGCGCGTGTGTGTGCGCGGTGTGTGTGCGTGGTGTGTGGTGTGTGTGGTGTGTGTGGTGTGTGTGGTGTGTGTGGTGTGTGTGGTGTGTGTGGTATGTGTGGTGTGTGTGCGTGCGTGTGTGCGTGTGGGTGTGTGTTTGGTGTGTGTGCGAGTTCGTGTGTGTCTGTGTGCGTCTATGCGTGTGTGTGCGCGCGTGTATTTGTGTGGTGTGCATGTAGTGTGTGTGTGCTCATGTACGTGCGTGTGTGTGTGTGTGATGTGTGTGGTGTGTGTGGTGTGCGTGGTGTGTGGTGTGTGTGGTGTGTGTGGTGTGTGATGCGTATGTGGTGTGTGTGTGCGTGCGTACGTGCGTGTGCGTATTTCACATGACCTACAGACTGGTATAATTACTTATTATGTTGATATACGCAGACGTCGGGACCGGGAGGGGGGTTTTGGGGGTTAAGGTTAACGCCACTGACCGCTATTTACATAGAAGGTGCTGCGGGGTGGGACACTGACGGTAATGTAAACGTACCCAATGGCAACTAATGTCAACAATTGACTCGCGTATGCGCAGAAACGCTGTATTTTGGTCACAATACACATTTCTGAATATATATTTACAATGGATTAAAAAAACCAATACTGCAACCGAGGAGATCCTCTGGAAACCCCAAAAGACTTATGTCGAGGACCACCTGAACAATCATCATTATACCAGTCAGGTTCTTGATTACATAAAATTACAACTTACCATTAAAACAGTACATTCATATGGAATAAGGTGAATGATACCAGAGCAGTATAGATATAATACTCGGTACTCTCAACAAGATTAACCTGGCAATACGATGAACAGACCATAGTGCTCAGACAATCTGTGCCTAGACAACCTGAACGCTCGACAGAGAGATCAAGACAACGTCAAGTCTCCACTCATGTACCGTCCATGGTCGTACATTCTCCACGCAATGCGCCACACAATGTTAGACATTATCCACGCAGTGTGCCGGTGACCGTTGTACGATCAAGGCGTCCAGTGGAACTTCCACCAAAGTTCAAAGACTTTGAAATGAAGTGAAAAGTGGAACATTTAACTGTGTTAAAAGAGGAGGATGTGACAATATCACAAATAATGTGATAAACTGTAACGCCACCTAGCGAATGAGGTGATACTGAGCGTGCTAGTGGCTACAAGAAAGCCAACGTCGTATTTACATGTTAGTGCCATGTGCTACTTGATAAAATCATTCTGACATACTGTATGGCACAATAAAGATATGCAAAAACGAACAATTTATATCATTATACACATGTATACATATTAGCCCGTTAGACATCAGCCGCTTGTTTTTACTATTTCAAGTTGATATATAACTCCCATTTGGTCGCTATGTGGCACGACTTGTTGCATATTGATCCCTAGGGGAATAACTCAAGTCTTCGGTTTATGTTGAAGTTGTCATATAATGTTCTATTGAAAATTCCATAGTTATTTCGTTTTTTTCAGCCGATCAACGATTATGACAGAGGTTGTTTGCAGGAGCGCTGCTGGTGATGATTTTTTGGAATGTCTGACAGTTTTAGTAACTAATCGGGTTAGATGAAAGCATATTTGCGGTAGGAGATAAGTGTGTTTTTGCCGTCCTGTCAGAGAAAGTATCGACGAAAGATTGTGATGATTCTAGTGCTGAAATTGACGATATTTCTGATGGGTTTCTGACGAAGAGGCCGACGATGCTGGTGCCACTAGACCATTGAATGATCCATTATTATGGTAAGCAGATTACAAATATACTGTACGATCTTATCCGCTGATCGTTCTAGTTCAAGAATATACCAGGTGTTCCTACTCAAAAACTTATTACTTCTCGGTGAAAAAAGCAACTGAAGTGAAATAGGTAATATTTCTAATAACTCCCAGGGAATGCTGTCTGATGTAGTTCCCCGGTGACAAGGCTGCATACTTGGAATGGTTATGGGGAGGCAGTCTGTTCATCTACCCTGAATTAGCCAGAGTAGTAACAGAAGTCTGCTGCAATGATCGCAGGAAAATCGTTGAACATTAAAAAGTGTATTAGTTAACTCAGCCTGACTCGGCCGTATATTCAATAAATCTTTTTTTGAACCTTGGTGTTTTGTTTACTATTTGAACAAGCTCCGAGTCGTATCTTCCAAATTGCGAACATTGTTATGTGCTAACTATTTGAACAAGCTACGAGTCGTATCTTCCAAATTGCAAACATTGTTACGTGCTTACTATTTGAACAAGCTTTCAGTCGTATCTGCCAAGTTGCGAATATTGTCACAGGCTTATGATACACAATTTGGCGGGCAAAATCCCTTTAACATTATACTCTTAAGAACATTATTTTAAATTATAAATGAAAAACAAGGAACAACCTGCCTTCTTGGAAAATTCTCCACTTACACAAAGTGTTTCCCAAACTATCTGCCAGAAGGCGCTACCACACTATACAGGATTACACTGATACTTTGGGCTGGGTTTGGCCGACTTGAGGTCTAAAGAGTTGAAGTAGGAGACCAAGGCAGTCTTTCTTGACATTTGCGTATACTCATCCAGGGTTGGTATTCTGCCGGGCACTAGGCAGAAATAGGGGAGAAAGTATTTCTGCCGGGGAGAAACGGTTTCTGTCTAGCAGAAATGGCAACAACCAAGAAATACATGCCATTGATAGGAAAGTGCTACTTTTTTGTAGAATATGTTGTTAATATATTTATGTACCTGTCTACGACATATGGGATGACATACTGCGATGAAACATTGGCACTCACCATCCAGGCTAAGAACAAGCTAGCAGCCGCAAAAACAAAGACGGGAAGAAGTATGTTAAACATCACATATCGGCAGAGAAAAACAAACATCTGGGTAAGAGAGAAGACAAAGGTCATAGACGTTATAGAACAAATCAGAAGACAGAAGTGGACCTGGGCAGGACACAGCAGCAGACTACGAGATAACTGATGGTCACAACCTGGAGACTATACTAAGGGAAACGATCTAGAGAAAGACCGGCGAGACGGTGGAGAGACGAACAAGACGAGTACTGAAAGGGCACCATCTGGCAGAGGATAACGCAAGACAGGCAGGTTTGGAAACGACATGCTGAGGCCTTCGCCCAACCACGGGACTCCACAATGATGGTGATGATGACCTGTCTATGTGCAATCTGAGTAAAAGTATGAGTACATTCACATAAGTACAGGTACATTTGCATAATACATATTTTTGTCTCGGCCTTGCATTGCTTGTGTTTACCGGGTTATTCCCTGGTTCTAATACAGTGGATACGATTATTGTGTTAGATGTATGCTTACTTTCTTGTAATATAGTCACTGATCTAGAGTGCACAGTAGCCAGAAGTAATTTTAGGGGCAAAATCCCACCAGTTGCATTCATTTGTGACAATTTTTTGTGCCTGTGTGTACAAGTCTTTTCATCTGATAACACATGGGCTGACGCATTCCTTTGTTCACTATTTCTCTTATCTCTGTTCTCTCAGTCTCTGTGTACTCCAGTTTTACCACTAGCCTAGAGCCTAGAAATTGGCTTGTAATTAAAACTAATTATCACCTAGTCATCATGTGATCAGTGGAAAGCCTGGTTTTGAAGCACCTGGCCACTGTATGTAACTAACTAACTGCTAGAGCTTGCTATTTCAGTGGTTGGGGAAGCTAATAAGACTGACTAGCTGTCTGTGTCTTAATGACTTGTTGGGGCTGGCACCACAAGATGGCACAGTAATGGTGTAATAAATAGGAATGTTGATATAAATATTAAAATAAATGTTTAAAAATATAACTTGAAATATCTTGGGAGTATCTGCCTTCAGGGCAGAAACTAGGGGAGAAAAGTATTTCTGCTGCACGGGCAGAAAGTATTTCTGCTCCACACTTTCTACCGTGATGGCAGAAACGTGCCAACCTGCACCCATCCAAAGTGGAACAAACCAAGAGTAGTAATTATCACCTTTATGTTAAAATATATTAACTAAGCATGTTCCCGTGACCATTTAATTTATTTATGGTGTCGCCAAATACGGCATTGCACGTACCAGATTCAAGTTTCCAGTTAAACCGAACATTAATACACAGTGGACCCACCAGGCGAATGAATGACCATTCAATTTGTTTAAAAAAACTAAATAACTGTAGATAACAACCTTTGTGTGTACTAATACATCGCCAATTGGTAGGTCGAAGGAAGCGATTAAATATAAAAAAGGCCAGTTGATATCGGCTACTCGAGGGAGATACACTTACAACGATCCTTAGCTAACGCATTACTGTGTATAAATAATCTCATCTTTACTATTACATAATCTAACACGGAGTGATTACAAAACATCAAAGTGCAACACTGCACAACATATTTTCATGTTTCAGCAGCCGTTTTTTACCATCGTATATGTTTATTTTTCTATCTGTTTTGTGTTAATGAAAAATGAGTTATTAGAAAGATGTGTCTTCTACGACTTACGCTGGAGTGATGCATTCACTGAAGGGACACACGTCCTGTTGGCTGCATTGAGATAAGACGCGATCTCGCGCACTCACAGTCGACGACCTTCGTTGGGTCAATGCATCCTACAGACAGAGGCACAGTCATGTGTAGAGTGCTATATTACACGGGATGCCTTGGTAGAAGACCGTCGTGAAAGTAATATCTACCAAATGTTAGAAAACACACAGCATCGTTACATAAACACTATAACGCGCTCGCAGATACCCGGTGTTTGTTCAAAATGAGAAAGATCAGGGAGAAAGTAAACTTCACGTCCATCGATAGGCCCCAGTCGTAAAAAGGATATATAGGTCTTATGTCCTATTCTAGGGGTCATAGATTAATCCCTGAAAGTTTGGTGCTCGATGTTCAAGCGGTCTAACAAGAAAATTTAACTTACTACACAAGCTCGATTATTAGTAAATGCATTTCAATGCCGTATTAATTTAATGTATTGAATTTTAATGTAGATTTATACTTACTACATACACATGGAGACCGTTTTACTAGGATAACGAGCTGATAAGGATAATCCATAATTAAGCATAATATATTGCTAAATTTAAAGAGCTTTTTAAAAAGGTAAACACTGTCGCAGAATCACCATGGCCACTACCTTTTGGTGACCCTGCGACAAGTGTTCCGGTGGCGCGTTCTGGTGTTGACATTTTCAGTATAAAAGATGACGGGTACGGAGCGAAATCGTACATTTAAAGAGCAAAATAGGGCTTTGAACTCATAAAAATGTCAGTGAAACCAGTAACCTGTTCCTGTTGTATTTAGCCTCTATACGGCAAATTAAAACATTTATTATTTATGAACTCATAAGAATGTCGGTTAAACCAGTAACCTGTTCCTGTTGTATTTAGCCTATATACGGCTAATTTTTAGAACAAGATAGTTTCCTTTCTTAACATGTGCTAGAACCAATCAGGGGTGAGAATGTGTTAGATATAGTTTTGTCCTCACAGAATGAATTAGTTGACAATGTCAAGATATGTGAGCCACTGGAGAGAAGCGATCACAACCAGACACATTTTACTATCATCAGAAAGGAATAGTAAAAAGCAGTACAGAAGACATTTCCACAAAGGTATATAAGGACATAAGGAAATATTTAGCAAAGATAGACTGGAACAACACACTGAAGAATAAGACAGCAACCGAATGCTGAAATATCTTAAAAAGTGAAATGTAGTGCATCGTCGATAAATGTGTTCCCTTGAAAAAACAAAGGGAACGGTCCAAAAAGAAACACTTTTATTGAAAGAAGCCATTAGACAAATTAAGTACAAACAAATGATGTGGAAGTCATATAGACGTACTGGAAATGATGAAGACTACAACATTTACAAAGAAGCACTAAACCAAGCTACAGCTGAAATAAAAAATTCAAAGAGAAGCTACGAACACAAATTAGCTTGTAATATAAAACATGACAGGAAGAGTTTGTATGCGTATGTTCGAAACAAACAGAAAGTTCAGGATAAGGTCGGTCCTCTAGAAGATAGTTCTGGAAATATAATATCAGAGGGATTCTAAATGGCAGAAGACCTGAATGAGTATTTTAGTTCGGTGTTTACCTGGAAATATATTAGTTCACTGCCAGTACCAGAGGCTAAGTTCAAGGGGGCAGAATCAGACTATTTGTAACCCCGGAAATGGTAGCTAAGAAAATAAGGGCTATGAAGGATAATAAATCACCTAGAGTGGATGGGATTCTATCCAAACTACTACTGGAAATTGTAGAACAAATTTGCAACAGTTTTCAATTTGTCATTAAAGAGGGAGTGGTTCCTTTAGAATGAAAAGAAACAAACATGATACCGCTATTTAAAAAAGGTTCGAGAAACAAGTCAGGTAACCTCAGTCAGCCAGCAGTGAGTTTAATATCGGTGATTTGCAAATTATTAGAAAGACTAATTAAAGATCACATGGTGGATTTTCTTGTTGAAAATAACTTGATAAACCCATCTCAACATGGGTTTCTTAAAGCGAGGACATGCTTAATAAAGATGTTATGCTTTTTGGAAGATATCACTAAGTGGGTAGACGAGGGGTCACCAGTATATATCATCTAATTAGATTTTCAAAAAGCTTTCGACAAAGTGCCAAATCAAAGACTACTGCTTAAACCAAAGGCCCATGACACAGGAAATGGTATAATTAACTGGATAGAAAAATGGCTGATTGACAGAAGACAAAGGGTTGTAGTTGATGGGGACACTTCAAACTGGAAATTAGTTTTGAGTGGGGTACCAGAGGGATCAGTACTGGGACGTATATTATTCTTAATATATTTAAACGATTTGGACGATGATATAACAAGCAATGTGTTGAAATTTGCGGATGATACAAAAGGGGTGTTTAGAAGGATTAAACGTGATGGAGATAGACAGCATTTACAAGATGATCTTGACATGTTAATCAAATGGTCTGAAAAGTGGCAAATGTCGTTCAATTTTGGGAAATGTAAATACCTCCACACAGGACATGGGAACGAAGATGTACAATATACAACGGGGGTATTGTACTAAGTACTACTGTAAAAGAAAAGGACTTACGGTTAACCATAAGTACTGGTATGAAGGTTTCAGAGCAGTGCGGTATTGTAGCTTCAAAGGGAAATATTAAAGCCTTGTATTAAGTAGGCGAAATATAGCGTATAAGGAAAAATAACTAATAATACCTATGTACAAAACAATAGTTAGGCCTCACTTAGAATATTGTATACAAGCGTGGAGGCCTACCGCATGAAGGACGTAGATATGCTAGAAAGAGTACAGAGGAGAGCGACTAAAATGATGTCAAAACTGATGGATCTTAGTTATGAAATACGCCTAAAAGAATGTGGTTTAACAACACTAGAGATCAGGAAAGTGAGAGGAGATCAGATAGAAGTGTTTAAAATAATATTGAATGTGTATGAAAATATTGATAGAAATATTGTTTTATCAGTTAAGAAAGACAGAAGGACTAGAGGACATGAAGTTACATTAGTAATGGAGCAGTGTAGATTAGATCTAAGAAAGTTCTAATTTTCACAATGGACTGTTAATGAATGGAGCAGTTTATCTGCTGACTGTGTGGTTGCTAGTAGTGTGAATATGGGCTCATAAGAATGTCAGTGAAACACGTAACCTGTTCCTGTTGTATTTAGCGTTTATACGGCTAATTCAAACATTTATTATTTATGAGCTCATAAGAATGTCAGTGAAACCAGCAACCTTTTCCTCTGGTATTAAATTAAATTAATTAAAACCTTTATTATTTATTTGAGCTTCCTCTTGGTAAAACAGCAGTTGAAGTGGTGTTTGCCACCTTGTAATAATGTTATTTAATATCATGGTAATATCGGTTTGACTAATGCAGTAACTTCCATCCCTGGTTTTGTCCCATACCAGGCACAATCAAAGAAAGTGTCATGTAATTCATTTGTGTAAATAACCCGTTTTGGCATTGGTGAGTTTGAAGACCTTGAAGTGGAAGAGCCAAATTGAACTAGAACGTTTAATTTTAAATTTGTTATATAAAACATGTCTAGGTATAATAAATTGCTAGCTACCATGTGGTAGTTTGAGTAAATAGTGGGTGAGATGGGTGGAAAAAACAATGAGGTGATGCACGTCGGTTTCCCTTTACGAGAGAAAATGCTGCCATCTGGGCACACCAGGCTTTTCCATGCCATTTAGAAATTTCCAGGCGTTCAAGGCCTTGATTTTTAATTAATGAAGTTCCATGTTATTCAAGGATTTACAAGCACCGTATCAACCCTGTAAATATTTTTTGGGACTGCGACCACGCCTGGTATTCGAGTGAAAGACCCACCTTGATCGATTGTCGGTGTGTCGTCTTTGCCGTCGACGACTCTTCTTCCTCACAGATGTCGCTCAAAGTCTCGTTGTAGCTTTTGCTAGAGGGCGCCTCTTTATGAAAAAAATAATATCGTTATGGTTTATCTGGCAAAGTCCTCAACGTTATATTGAATATGTTCAAATTCTTTACGTAGGATTATGGCAAGGAGAGAACTGATCGCACTCTTTTTTGCACTATTTCTCAATGAAATAGAAACATTCTTCACAACACAGAAATGGAGTACACTAAATGTTATTGTTAAATTATACAATGACAGTAATGAGGATGTTATTGGAATTGTAAATCTATGTGTTCTTCTATATGGAGATGATGCTGTTATTATGGCTGAAAATGAACATGACATGCAGAGGAATCATAAAGTATTAAATTAATATTGCAACTGTCATAGATTGAAGGTCAATATCATAAAACAAAAGTAATGGTCTTTGTCAGGTATAAGACAAGGTTACGTAACATACCTACATTTAAATTTGGTGACGTGGATCTTTATCAAGTTAAGGATTATACTTATTTGGGTATTTGCTTTAATTGGAATGGATCATTTGGTAGAGCCAAAAAACTGCCATGCACTCACTCATACAGAAAGGCAGACGACTTAATCTACCAACTGACATTATGCTTAAATTATTTGACTGTTGCATAGCGCAGGTATTGTTGTGTGAAGTGTTATTGGATATATTGGAGTAAATGCATACTAAATTATGTAAATTCATTTTTAGAGTGTCCAAATTCTCACATAATATACCAATATATTGAGATTTGGGACAATATCCACTGTCAATCACTACAACACAAATAATGGTTTGTTATTGGACAAGAATATTAAAAAGCAGCTAGGAGAAACTTTAAGGTCATGTACACACTCTTATATAACCTTCATTGTAACAATGTGCACTCGTCACCTTGGATTAAATGTGTTTTAAAAATTTTCAGAGAAATGGCATAAATTATATATGGTAATATATATATGTATATATATATATATATATATACAAAATACGTGCCAAGAGTGTATACAAATGTGAATGTGATCAATTTAAGCAACTTTGGCGCAGTAGAATTATAAATTACTTTAATTTTCTTACAGAAAAGAAAGGTACATATAAATTCTTCACGAACTGTTAAAAAGCATTATTTTATTTAATAATAGGAACATACAATTTGCCTGTTAATAACCGAAGAAATGTGAATATAGCTAGAATGGAGAGACTGTAACATATGTGATAGAGCGGTATTAGGTAATGAAATTCACTTTTTGTAGAATGTACCAAGTTAGACGACTTGATAATTAAATGTATGCTTCGTGTATTAGATTAAGTCCAAATGTTACTAATGTTGTACATATGCGGCAGACCAATGATCCAGACACATTTGATAGTCTGGCAAAATTCATCTTGCATGGTTTAAAACTATATGTTCAATGTTCCACCTAGTGTATGTTATTCACGAACCTATGTGTAAACATGACTTCTCACTATTAATATTAGTAGACTACTGGGCGATAAGTACCCGGTTTGTAAATAAATCTATTTTATATATCATTCATGTTTTATATATGTATTTGTGAAATTGTAATGCTTTATGTACCACGATATGTGGTTACAGTGAATAAACATAAACATATGTTCTGTTCTGTTCTGTTCAATGACTCGCTACTCAAAACAATGTGTAGGGAAGAGTTCGTCACAGGGGAGAGGCTGTACAATCTGCATGCATTAAAGTTACTGAAATAGTATCTGCACAATAACATCTATCATCACGTACATTAAGTTGGCAAAGTCTTTACAGAAACAAAGGCACATGGTACAAAATTACAGTGTACAGTACAGTACAGTACAGTACAGTACAGTACAGTACAGTGTTTTGCCAATTTCACATTTATCTACTTCTTAAATGATAACTATATCAAGGAAGGGTATGATCATCGAAGTCCAATGTCTTTTTAATCACTGCAGCATTATCAGGTCTGGGAAACCTTGGACGCCGCCCTTCAATTGCAATACTGGTAAATCAATGACATACGTTTTACAAATTTCAATAGGTTTCCATTTAGTTATGCAGATTACTATAAACTGAAGACGTTACCGGTTGGTTGGGGTTCAGTGAAGGTGTAAATGGGAACAGGAATATTGACATTGATAGTCAAATAAAAATAGGATCATTTTCCGCTCTGCCCTAATGACAGAACCTAGGAATGAAAGGTATTTCCACTACTTGGTCCTTGCCATAAAGGCATTGATGTTCCAAAACATAGACTAATACAGAGGTGGCTATATATATTACATGTCCTTCTAGATCTTTACAAACAAGTCGTCAACTGTCCAATCAGCACATGCCATTTTCCCGCCAAAAAACAAGTGGATTAGGCAAAAATGACATCAATATATTAGGGCCATTTCACAGGAAGTGATCCTGGCTTATAACATTTTTCTAAAACACAAATTACTTGTAAAACTGGTACTTTTATGAAGTGAAAGGATTGAACTTTCATACATAATGTACTCTTTCGGGCTACGCACACCTGTCTTGTCATGCGTATTTTTTTCTGAAGTTGGGAATCATAGCCCGAAAGAATACATTTATATGAAAGTTCAATCAGTTCACTTCATAAAAGTACCAGTTTTATAAGTCATTTTTGTTTTTGAAATTTTACGAGCTTCCTGTGAAATGGGAATTGCTTTTCCATAGCTCTGAGGACTTTTTAATCCCTTTTTAGTGACGTTTACAAGGTTCATGGCCTTACCTTTTTCATGTTTTTTCCTCCTTGATTTTCTCACTCTTTTTTTTATATTTTCTCTAAGTTCCTTTAACTTTTTTTCTGTCATGGCCGCTCGTTTTTTTTTTTGTAGTTCTGACAGGCGTTTACTCTCTCTTTTTCTATAAAAAGTATCCGCTTCTTGAGCGCGTGTGCGGAATGCCCGCATCCTTGCGGCCGAATCCAGCGGCATACTGCAGGTAACTGGAAAATGAAAGCAAAACTAGTAAGGTTTTATTTCAGTAAATCAAGGGAATCTGGTATATTGTTAGTTTAATTTGTTTGTACGTTCATCTGCTAAAAAGTGGGTGTTAAGTGAGAAAGGGTAGCATTCATACTTAAAACTATTTTGATGACATGTCATGCAGAATAAACAAAGTACAAGTGATGTGTTATATAGAATAGATATCGTGGTTATTGAAAATGTATGAACAAAGAATAAACCTACATATGTGTCATGTTTAATTACACATTACAGATCAATTTCCTGTACTTTCCAAGTAAATCTAGTTAAAGTCTGGTTTTGAAACTTCTGAACATCCTGATGAAAACACTGTTGATTGTAACCAAGCCCAAGATGAACTGTGAAATGAAGTTGATCAATGCTGATGCTGAGAGATTACAAATATAATAAAGTATCAAGAAATTGAAAACTTGTATTCTTCTGATGCTCTAGGAATACTTATATATATATATATATATTTGTTAATGTATCACTCATGTTCACAATGACATTCTGCCTGAACATCCAAGATCACTCACAGTCTATAATCATTTGTGAATGTATTCCAATTCAATATTATATAAAAGTCTAGGATGCTGTCAATTAAAATAAAATATATATGTTATAAATCTATCAAACTTACTATACATGAAAGCAAAGATTTTATTAAGGAACTTGTTTCTATTTGAATAACAAAATAAAACATCAAATAGGAATGAGCTTTCACACGCGTAACTTACGTGACATTTTATTGTAACTTACGTGCCATAGTTCAACGGGTCATCAATTTATTTATTTGTAATGCAATGTTTTCATTTATTTTTACTATGTTAATGAATTATTTGGATCCTTGTTGCAGTATCAATGTATCGCATATCTTAGGTAACTCCACAGGAAATTACACTTTCTTAACCAATCTGAAAAATATGCAATTCTCTGACGTAATTTACGTGATACTAGTTGAGTTGCCACACCGCACACTATGGCAACCCAGTATTTAGACATAACGTAATAAGCCTAAAGAATCAATGCTCCACCACATCAAAGCAGGAGTATCTGGCTGCATTCCTGGATAAGCAGCTTACATTTATTCTTTGATTTATATTCTGAATTGTAACTTACGTAACGTGAAATGGCCCATTAATTGTTATATTAAGTACTGGCCAGACTCTTTATGTGACACTAGAAGCTGTCTTCAGCCCTCGCAGTTCTGATTAGCCCACAGCTGCACATGTAAACCATAATCATTTAGTAACAAGCCTTACCATACTATATTTTTTCCAGTTTCAATCATTATAACTGTATTGTATTTGCATACACTGAATATCTATTTAATGCGTATGCACGGAAAATCGATGTACAAATCTGATGTTGACCTTTGATTGGATCGCCAAAGCTGTAACATAACCTTGAATAACTTTTACCATCGCGTTTACAACTGTCATCGTGTATGTGCTTAATTGGGATAACTAATGGTGTCTATTACCATATAATGGTTATGACTATCTGGATCTGGATATATATTTTCTCTGGATATATGTCTAAATTTATTCATCCAAGCCCTACTTTCCTGCGCCAATAGTTTATTACAAAGTATAATTCTCTATCATGTCCTAAATAAAACATGGTGTGATGTGTGTATAGCCTGCATTCCCGCCAACTCTCCTGGATTTTTCCAGAGTCAAATTAAATTATGATTATTATTCAGCAAAACCATAATTACAAATTTTTTCACTTACACTCTAAGAACCTAGACCTAGATCCAAAACCTATGGAAGGGTTTAAAAGTTAACACATCGTTCGCAGTTACTCAGTATAATTTACCGCAAAAAATCAAGAAACGTAAAAAAGGGGTAGTCCAATAGGCAATATGACACAACAAAACATTGACCACTGGTGACCAACTTTCAACTTCAGTTCATGATGTGCCTGGATAGGAAACAGTATCCCAGATCTGTTGGGAAATTCTCACCCTCCTGGAAGAGAAACCCTACCGGAATGTCGACCTGTAGGTCTATGTTTTTAGTGAGGGTCTTTTCGGGAGCAACTTGCAGTTCCAACAGCTCCCCGAGGTAACGATGTTGGGACAATAATTAATTTTACTTAACTGGCCTAAAGTATTAGCAGCATCCGTCTTGCTGGTACTCTCTGGGATAAGGCATAGGGGAACTATAATACGCGTTATGTCCCAAAACACTTATGTGTTCGAAGTCGATTATGTACCAAACTGTGGACGATATGTCTAAAAAATAAGCGCTATGTCCCCAAAAAAGGATTTGTACTGTTCGCTATAAATGATAAGAAATGTCACTGTTACGCTTAAAAGTCGTTGTTCTGATCATATACATGTGTATTAAGATTTGTGGCAAAATATCCCATATTCGCGGACATCGCTACCGTTGCTAATATCAATGTTCATGCCATTCGCTAGGTGACGCAACTACACCTTAATTTTTTTTCGACTCGTGGTGGAATGCCCCACTGCTTGAATGCACCACTACCTGATTGCACGAAACATAGTCGAAATGCTCCAATCACATGGTCGGAATGTTCCAACGGGGTGGTCGCAATGCAATGCACCACGTTTGGTCGAATGCAGAACTCATTATAATATTGTCAAACCTGTGCGTGTTTGCGTGTGTGCGTGCGTGCGTACATGCGTGCGTGCGTGCGTGCATGCAAGCATGTACGTGCGTGAATGCATGCATACGTGTGTGTGTGTGTGTGTGTATGTGTGTGTCGGTGCTTTCCAGAAGTTTCCGTGCGTGTGTGTTGGTTCCACTGGGCGCAGGCTGTGTACCGTCGAGTGATAGAATATGGCCTACGCAGCGTATATATCCACCAGCTACACATCAGAACGTACATGCGAGAGCTGATGGCGCTGCCCAACTTACCAGCACCGCACATTGAGCCAACCTTCGTGGAGCCAAAAGTGCATTGCCCTGGCCGATGACAGACTGCGATCCGTGCTACGTTACATGGAAAATACATGGATTGTAACCTCCAGTCGACCCCCTGCTGCATGGCCAACATTCAAGCGATCTGTGCTAACAAACAACGATGCAGAAGGCTGGCACAGACGACTAAACAACCATGATCCCCATGACCAACTCAATATGTACCTCCTCGTGAAATTCCTACCCCATGAGGCATCAATCTTGCCCCAGCAGATGCGTCTGGTGGCACATCGCAAGCTGCACTTAAACGGCTCTCCTACGAATGTGTTGACCGGACATCAGCGCATCGGACTACTTGCGGCAGTGCGCCAACTTAGCCGACCATGTGGAGGAGTAGCTCTGATTGTGCTCCAAGATATGGATTGTAGAGAGTGGCATGCCAAAGAGTGAATGAGTCGTTATGGCTGATACATTATTGTTGTGGCTAAGACAAAGATGTCTTGTTATATATTGTGATGAGTATAATTATGATATATTTACGTAATACTAAAGATTTAGTCGGATATATAATTATTGTTGAACAGTGATTGGTACTCTCTGCATGATAGGTATGCTGTTTACTAATTACTGATGTAAAAGATCACAGAACCAGATCATACACACTGACCAAGTAGGTAAGTCTTGCTTCTTTTGTTCGAATACAAATTTTAATTAAAAGCCTAATGCATTGTATTGTTGTGTTCTTGTGGAGAATCGACATTCGCCAACATGTTCTTAGATATGTTTGCATTCCATGCGATACTTTCTGTGCACTAATTTATATTTCCTGTTTTTGATCATTTTGTCTTGCTAGCGAACATATGATTTGTAAAAAGAGGGTGCCATTTGCTACTGCTGCAACAATTGTGGTTTGGAACCGTTTCTACGATTTCATGGGATGTTAGGGCTAAGATAAAATATCCAGGAAACAAATTGTCAGAGTCTATATTTGTTTAATGTCGACATTTTCGTATACAGATTAACTAAGATATGGTTGCTAAATAAATTAATTTGATGTTCATTAATACATCATTAATAAATATATGGTGGTGGTGGTGGTGGTTGGTGGTTAAAGTCCAAAACATATTAAAAGGGACACGTTATGGTGAAGACATTTTAGCATATCCGATTGAAAAAATATGTCATATTATGCGGTCATCTGCAAACAGGCATTTAGGAGATAGAGGCTGTCATGTGTATGTATGCTTCATTAGTTAATAGAAATAATAAAATTCCACCCGGATATCATATTACATTCTTGCTTTGTTGAGTTGTGAAACGACCGAGTTGTGTTTAGTAGGTCAAATCTGAGTTACTGTTTTTAAACGTCACCACGACGGGCGATAATGTTTGAAACGCGTCGATATTCCGCAGAGTGTCAACATTAGCTCAAATAACCACCGATTCTGTGTTACGTTTATTTGTTACAACAAATTAAAAGTAAATAAATTTGGGAGAAAACGTCCAAGCGTTTTGGGACATACTGCTCCAAATTTAGGACATATCTTCTAGGACATATGTGACTTGGGACATAACGTCCACATGCCGACATAGGGCTAAGGTCAGTAGGATGAACCTAATTTGGACCATTTAAGTAAAACTTAATATGAGTTGCAGGGTGAGTATTGGAGTTGGTTTCTTATTAGCCTCAAAATCAAATTATATTGGAATTCGAAACTCAAAAAATGCGCTTCATCGAGTTCCAAAGTATACCAAAATTGTGGCATGCATAGTTACACATGGTACATTATTATTTCTCATTCTGGAAATAAAGTAAATCGTACCTTGTAATGCGATAAAGATCCAAAACTAAATAAAAAGGTAAAGATCCAAGATTAAATCAATGATTTATGTTGGGTCTTTTCGAAGATGCCTTGTTGCTTTGCCAGTGCGTCGTTAACAACGGCTTCAACGTCTGCATACTCGAGGTACGAAGCCTATCACGTTGTTTACCCGATTGCTCGATATAGTTCAGCCAATAAACCACTTTGGTTAATTATCCGTTAGTGGGTCTGTCAATCTTACTGGGTGACAGGTCAAAAGTCGCACTTCTCCGCCTGGGTGCACACTACTGCTCGAGCGTGACGACTTCGGCGGCAAAAATTGCTCATAGTTCACGTATGACCAAACAATGTCCACACAGGTTGCTACCAAAGTTGCCCACCGCTCACCTGAAGTATCGAGTGTCTATTTACTGTTTGGCGGGAAAATCAATGTCGAATCAAAATTCGTCCGACTCCCCAGATGTCACAATGTGGATTTAGTTCTGCAGCATCACAGTCGTCGTGGACACTTCATGGAACACTGTGTCCATTCTCATGAAGATAATTATGAAGAGTAACTACACAATTTCGCTTGTCATATCAGGACACTCCTTGATCAAGTGACTAAACATCCCATATAAGCAATAACATATACGAAAGGTATAAAATCACAATCCAGTAACAATAAACCCGTAAAGCTTTTGACCATCATAGATATTTAAAGTAATGGAAGCCATCATCAAGGATGAAATCGTTGGCCATCTTCAAAATCATGATTTGATTAAACCGTCGCCACATGATTTTTGGAAGGGTCGTTCATACCTGACGAACCTTTTAGTATACCTGGATGAGGTTACATCCTACATCGATAAAGGGCTTCCAGTGGGCTCTATTTATTTAGATTTCAGTAAAGTTTTTGACCGAGTCCTACATTGCAGGCTGGCGACGAAATTAAATGCACATGAGATAGGAGGAGCGGTTAATAGATGGATATTGCAATGGCCGACGGACAGAGTACAGAGTGTCGTTATAAATGGAGTTCAGGATGGTCACCTGTTAAGAGTGGTGTCCCCCGATGGTCTGTTTTGGGTCCGATTTTATTTGTAATATATATTAATGACATAGACGAAGGAGTGTGCAACATCTCCTTAAATGTGGTTGTGACACAACACTGTTTAGCCAAGTACCATCGTGTAGAGATGCTGAGAAACTTCAGATATACCTAGATAACTTGCACGGGTGGAGTGCTGAATATTGACTATTTTGTTTAATGCAGAAAAATACAAGTGTGTACATTACTACTCCATGGGTTATAACCCCATATAAACATCACATGTAGAAAAAGATTTGGGATTGATAATAACAGACACACTTAACGTAAAGGAGCAATGTGTTAAGGCATCAAATAAGGCTAATGCGATGCTAGGCATGGTTATCAGCTATCAAATATCAGACCAAAGAGTTTAATTTAAAAACTATACAAGTCCTTAGTAAGACCTCACCTAGATTACTGCATTCAGGCATGGCGCCCATTCGAACAAAATATATAGACTTTTTAGAAAATGTGCAACGTAGTGCGACCAGGATGATTTCAGACTTAAGTTACTTAAATTACCAAAGATTGTTAAGTGTGCTAAATATCACGACTCTGGAGATTAGACGACTGCATGCTGACTTATTGGAAGTCTATAAAATATTCAACCACAACAAGAGGGCACCCTTTCAAAATAACCAGTGTACTAAATAAGTGCAATGAAGATTACATATACGCATGTACTCCTTTACTAAAACGTCTCAAAGGATAGTTAACGACTGGAATAGACTTCTGGAACCAGCGGTTATGTCCAAAAACATCAACCAGTTCAAGGGACACATTGACAAATATTTACGCAATAGGGTGGAGGATTACACGAGTCAACGTTTAACTTCCTTCCTCGGCAACTCCGATTCAAGGTAAATTCAAATCAGCGCAGCGGTTATGTTGTCTAATTGGAAATGCCAAGCGATACCTGTGTCACCACGTATAGGTAATGCAAGCACTTACGGTATTGTACTGTAGCAAAGAGCGGACGGGGTAATGCTAGTGTCAATCACGTGGCTCGATCTTCAAGTCGGTGTGCGAAATGCAGATAGACGTGGTTTCTGTAGGAGATGTCCTGCTGTGACTAAAGGCCTCAATACATTATCAGGCAATGTCGTACGGCAGTGTCTTGCCGGATTAGTTACTATGGCAAATACTGACGTCACCATTGGGCACTCTCTGTCTGCTGGGGATCCAACATGCACTATTGTCATGAGACACGGGGCATCCGATGGCCAATGAAATTGCGTATAGTGTGGCCACACCCCCATGAGCGAAATGGCAGCCTTGTCAAGTCAACAACAATTCCCGTTGATAACTAGAGTACTACGGTACATAGTGGTTCCGTCTAGCGGGTAAACAATTTACTAATTACGATTAGATACAGAAAAAGGTTGTGCTTAAGCGAGTGAAAATTAATCAACCCACCTCGGTTGAGCTGAAGCTACTTGTAGACGGGAGACGTAGGCCGTCCTGCCAATCAACTGATGACCCAGGATATGATCGAAAGGCGTGACGGTTCTCCTGTTCAAGAATGTGCGATTTTATGATTTGTCACTTTTTAATTTTTCACCAAATAAAGAAGGCAACTCCACCACAAGTATTTACATGGACATTAAATTTACGCTGACAAATGTTCCAAATCCCTCTGCGAATTTATTAACTGCACCAATTTTTTCTCCCCCATAGAATTCGACTAAAACGAACTAATGGATCATCATCGCTGTCATCAAATGGGTAGTAGCTTTCTTCCTGAAGAACACATGTTTACTCTTGCTAATAATGTTAACCAATTGATGATCAAGTTAAAATTGCATTTCACTACTGTCACAGAAACAATATTTTTTTACAATGGTAGTTTATAAATAAATAAATGACTGTGTCAACGTATACAAACACTACTTAATCATGAGTAATAAAACAAATTTAACATTAACATTTCATTTGTGATAATATACATAATTAAAATTGTGAGTATCATATATTCTTGTAAAAAGCACAAATGAGGTGATATGTATACAGTTACAATGAAATAATCTTGTTATTTATACCTCTGATGGTGCTCTGACCGGGATATTCTACCAACCCTGTTGTAGTTGAAAGTTGTTCACCGGGCCTGTTCAGTTCTTCAACGTCAGACCGAGAGATCAACAATGGAAAGTTACATGCATCGCATTGTTAGGCATTATTTTACACAGCAAAACATGTTTGAATGTTATCTTCAACAATCGGGTCTACTATTATACTTATTTGTGTATGATTATATTCAATTAATATATACAATAAGTCATAATGTTTATTTAATATATATTATTTAATATATAGTGACAAATGAAAATATAATGATTTTATTTTGTAATTTTAAACATAAAAGAAAACTGGTATATACATATTAAATACATAAATAGTAGGCCTTATTTCAAAATAATTTATAAACAATATAAATGTAACATATTCAGAACTCAAGAATAGTTTTAAATAAAATTGTCATCGAAGAATACCCCAGTAATGATATACAGAATGAAAGTAAGTCATGTGTAATATAATTTTATAAACAAATACTAATAATACAATAAACGAATTCAAACATAAATTATCATATATTGTAAAAATGTAACCAACACACAATATTATGTATATGCTAAATAGTGCAAAAATAATATAATTAAGTTAAAATAATATACATATAATACCAACAAATAAAGTAATAGGAATATAAACATCAATCAGTTACATTAAACATGGCAACATTAAATTACACAAGTGCAGGCGTAGGTACTTGGCAGTATTAATCAAAGTCACCCGCTGTCGATCACGTAGCTATCCGAGTGCATCGTATACCACGATACACTGCGCGCACCTCGCGTACGGGGAAGAAGGCAAAATGGCGATGTCTTTTGAGACAAGTGTTCCATAAACGGACCTTGCGCATGTTTGAGCTATCAATTGATAAGCAAACATTGTAATAACGTCATCGTCGACACAATTCTTTACTCTTCTGCACATGCAATCCGACTCAATCGACTAACTAAATACTCATAAAACATCGTCAAACATATACCATTTTAAATCCGTAATTACAATAATTTATTATCGACGCATTACCATGATATTTGTGATTCATTTTCTTCTGAATTCTTTTTGTCAATGACATTTAAATATGGACGTACTCATTAACATAATCTCGCAAATCATTTTGATAGATAGGGCCTGTCAACGTGATCCAAGATGGTTGCACGCATGAATAAAGAAAACGAAAATACGACACCGAGAGTACAACATTATTACTGCTCATAAACACTGCCAAAAAATCTTTTCTCAGCATAGATACACACATTGACATTATTCCAACATAAGACAATTCACAAAGGAACAGGTAGTAACTTACTACTGTAAGATGACCGCTACGTGCTGACGTACATTGTGGACTCGGAGACAAAATGTCAGTTTAATGTGAAGATAAGTTTTCTTTATTTTCTATCTGGGCAAGGGTTGCTCTTCCGGGGGGTGGGAGTGGGGGGGGAAGCGTTCGAAGGTGCGACTGGATTTTTATATAAAGGAACTTCAGACGGTAGGAGACGTTTATTTTGGTGCCGCTCGTTTTCTGTCGCGCAACAATAGACAGCACGTGTAAGCCACACCTGAACGATGCCTGGCCAACGAAAGGGCAGCTCTGCCACTGCCGCACAAGTCAATGGCATTGATGTGGACGTGCTAAAACTAGCATTTGCGGAAATCCTTACAGAGTGTGATATTCTCAAAACTTTGAGAAAAATTTATGTCCGCAGGAACTTTTCTGACAAACTCGATCTACTTACAGAAAAAACTGAAAAATTGTTCAAAATCATTGACCAGAAAGAAAACAAAATATCCGAGCTGGAAAAAGAGAGTTGTGTCTCTAGAACTTCAAAATGATTGGGTGGAACAGTACAGCAGAAGATCAAATTTGAGATTCGAAGGAATCCCAGAGGCTGTTGATGCACCACAACTCGAAAATTAACTCTTGCGTATTCTAAACGACAATACGAAGATGGTTCCTAAAATCCAGTCCGATGATATTGAACGGGCGCACATAATTGGAAGCCTTGTTCCAGAGGGACGCCCGCGCACAATCATTGTAGGGTTTAAATCTGGATGCCGTGTTTAAGAGCCGGGCCAACCAGAAGACGCACAATTCAAAGACCGACACGAATCGTCTCTTCGTAAATGAAGACTTAACTACCCAACGATCCAGGCTCCTTTTTGAGCTGCGAAAGTTAAAGAAAGCTGGTTTTATTGCGGACTGCTGGTCTGTCGTGTACTGGCCGTGGGCTGTGCGTACAGCGACATTATAGAATGAAGACTCTCGTAGCGAAAGTATGAACACGTTTATTGTGACACATTGAGATGTAAAAAGGGTAAAAGAGGAAACGGGGCATGGTAAACGGTTCCGCGATCAAGGATCTAACATTCCTCCCCTTTAACAAAAACATAAATAGTATAATTATAAAAATGTAAACTTTTAACACAAACAAGAGTCCCTTATACGTATCAATGTCATATCTAAGATAGATAGTATGCCATTGTTTATAGTACTAATCTAGTGCTCTCGCGACTAGCTACAGCTACCGAAACCTAGTCTATTCTGGCTATCTTGATCTATGCATTGTCCGTTATGACAGTAATATAGACTTTACAAGTTCAATCTGTCCGGTGGCTTCACCACTCTGTGTGATCTTCTCAGCGGTACTACCATGTCTGGTACTACACAGGACTGCGACCGTTCAACTGTTGGTCTTGAGATCACCTCTCCTGTGGCGGTACCCGTAGTCACGTCCGAGTTGCCAGATGATAGTGGTGGTGTCGATGTTGTTCGCTCGAACCGAGGTAGTACTTCACGCTCTGCAAGCCTCGGTGGAAGTTGAGGCTCTTCAACCCTCAGTGGTACCAGACGCTCTTCCGTCGCCTCGATCGGCCTTCTCTCGCGCAAATGATCTTGGTGACGCTTCCACACTCTGTCATCCTGCAGACGTACCGCGAAGGTCAGCGGACCCAGCCGGTTCTCTATCACCGTAGCGACCCATTTCGGTTGTCCCTGAAAGTTCAACGCCCAGACAGTCTCCTGTAATGAAACTTCGCTCCACTGCTCTCTGGTCGTGGCGGTCAGTTTTAGCTCGACAAAACTGTTCGAACTCCTCACTGGTGAAACAGCTTCCGTTATCTGATACCACTGTGCTTGGTAGACACAAAATCGCAAACGTCTGTCTTAACTTCGTGAGAGTTGCACTGGTTGTCGCAGCTGATACGTGTGCATCGATGTACTTGCTGTGAGCATCGACTATGATGAGTATCATACGTCCCTCGAACGTTCCCGCATAATCAATGTATATTCGATGCCACGTTCGTCCCGGCCATTCCCATGGATGCAGTGGTGACACTGGTGGTTGTTTGCTGTGTATTTGGCATGTCGTACAGTCCTTAACACACATCTCGATTTCAGCGTCTAAACCTGGCCACCAGAGGTAGCTTCGGGCTAACGCCTTCATCTTCACTATGCCCGGATGCGTCTCGTGTAGTTCTTTCAACAACGTGTCACGACCCTTTGGTGGTACGATGACTCTTGCTCCCCACATCAGCACCCCGTGTTGGACACTCAGTTCGTCATTCCTTCGAGTGTAACTCTCCCACTCACGTGGTACATCGCTAGGCCATCCTCCTTCCACGAACCGTAGAACTTGTGACAGCATCGGATCGGTTGCTGTCCATTTAGCGATGTGTTCTGCCGTGATGGGTGTATCGTTCATGGTTGTAAGTGCTAGAACCACTTCCTCCGGGACTGGTACTCGTTCAGGAGTGTCTGGTAGCGGCAAGCGACTCAATCCGTCTGCATGACAGATACTCGTACCCGGTCTGTACTCCAGATGGTACTGATAGTTACTTAGTGTTAGTGCCCATCTCTGAATGCGTGCACTAGCCATTGCGGAGATGGCACGATCTTCCTTCAACAGCCCGACCAACGGCTTGTGGTCGGTCTGCAACGTGAAGTCCCTCCCGTAAAGGTACTTATGGAACTTGGATATCCCGAAGACCAACGACAACGCTTCCTTTTCCAGCTGTGCGTACTTCTTTTCCGCTGTGGAGAGAGAGCGTGATGCGAATGCGATAGGCTTGTCGCTGCCATCGGGCAATCTGTGTGACAGTACGCTTCCAATCCCGCAAGGAGATGCGTCACTGCTCAAGATGATCGGCAGTTCAGGGTTGTAGTGTACAAGCACAACTGAAGAAACAAGCAGTGCCTTAGACTCATCGAAAGCCTTTTGTTGCGTCGGACCCCACTTCCACTTTGTGTGTTGGCGTGTCATTTCATGCAGCGGAGCAAGCAGCGTACTGAGATTGCGCAAGAAATTGTGATAGTAGTGAATGAGTCCTAGATAACTCCTCAATTCCTGTACATTCTACGGTGCAGGCGCGTTCTGTACTGCTCGCACTTTGTCTTCCGTAGGATGAATACCTTCAGCATCAATCGCATGACCTAGATACGTGCACGATTTCTGACGAAACGCACATTTCTCCTTCTTCAGGCGTAACCCTGCGTCTTGTAGTCGCGTTAGCACAGTAGCCAGATTACGATCGTGCTCTTCTGGCGTTCTTCCTGTGACTGCAGCCTGTGCTGTCGATTGTTGTGACAAACGTTCACCTGTGCTCGCCCTAAAGGCTCAATTGTGGTACCTGCGTACGTTCGCAACCTCGGAACGTTACGCGTGTCGAGAGTGAGCACAGATGTCTTGCAGATTTTAGTCCACTCATCCCCCGATATAAGCGAAACTGCTGCTCCGGTATCTATCTCCATAGCCACTTCACTTCCCTCTATCTGGACATTGCAAATGTACGGTGGTATGGTGTAGGTGGCACTTGTGTGATACAGGCCAAGTATTCACATAACTTGTCATTGCATTGCGAGTGTGTGTCATTTTCTACTAAGTGTGTCTGTTGAGTGTTTGCATTGCACACATTAGCAAAGTGATTTAGCTTTTCACACTTGTAGCATCTCCTGCCCCAAGCTTTGTACATTCGCCGATCGTCGTGTGGCGGTCCACCGCAGCCTGAGCATGCCGGTGCTGCCCCTTGTGACGTCTGTACCGCTGCTGACTGCTCACGACTGGTCGATCGTCTCGATGTGGCGTCCCTTGGCGATCAGGCGGAAAACGCTTTCTTGGTGGATTGCGATCTGTGTGTCGCCACCTGGCGACCAAAGCTGAAACCTCCACGTGAAGAGTTGCGCCGCCCCTCGTCATTCGATACAGCGTGGACAGGCCTCGGCACGGACGAAAGAGTTTCTCATGATCTTCGACTGCTGTAGCGTAGCTTCCAAGTGTGCGCCCGAACGTCAGTAACTTCTCTAGCGTGATTGTAGGTTCACTTAACCCCTTGTCACGCACTTTTGACATCGCACATTTTTGGATGATTTGCGACTTCACTTCTCTGTCTTTCTCATGAAACTTACAGTTTTTGGCTAGTTGCTGCAATCGTGCATTGAATTGGTCCAGCGGCTCTGACGACGTCTGTTCAGCCTGTCGGAACGTGAATATTTCATATTCTTCATTGCACTGCGGCCTGAAGTAAGCAGTGAGCTTCCGCTTGGTTTCTGCGAAATCATCATTTTCTGTCACCCCCACTGCTTCACTCAATTCAAACACTGCCTCACCAGCATAATGAAGCAACGTCGCTCTCATTCTTGTATCGTTCTGAATGTCTTTAGCCACCACAAAGTTCTCAAAGCGCCTCACCCAACGCTCCCAGCGATGGCCTGCGCTGTCAGTCGGCTCCAGCGAAAAATGTGCGACGTCAGCGACAGTTTCCATTTTCACACAGAAATTAGACGTAGTCTAGTTCAAAGTTACTCGTAGAGTTGTCAGTTTACCTCGTCGCCAATTAATGTCGTGTACTGGCCGTGGGCTGTGCGAGAAAGTATGAACACGTTTATTGTGACACATTGAGATGTAAAAAGGGTAAAAGAGGAAACGGGGCATGGTAAACGGTTCCGCGATCAAGGATCTAACATGGTCGTATAAGGGAAATATTTTAATGAAAACCCACGACATGAAAGTTCGCCAAGTGCTCACGAAGCAAGACGAGTGCTTCGCGGCTTCTACGACAGTTGCTTGAACAGTGACAGCTTTCCAGCTGTCTCAGAGGTGCGAAAATTCTAAACTATTACACTGTTAAAGGTGCACAATCAGTTCGTTTGCCCATCGCCAATCCTTTTCTTTTATGTCCAGATGTGTAATGTGTGAATAGTTTAACTAGTGTTCACAGTCGGTTTAATAAAAAATGCGTACTTGTTTTTTTAATCCTAAAAAAATATTTGTCGTTACACCGGGTATAGCTGGCGAAAGCTATGGATGCTGTCGACCTACTGCGCTATTTCGGTCACGTGCTTTACGCGAGATCGGCATCCCACGCATTCGAAAACAATACAACACACAGGTGTTTTGGTGTATCAAGACGAAGATTCCAAAGTGGTTGTACGAAGGTACGTATTACACTGTCGCAGTTAGCAACAAGAACGCGTAGCCGTGTATTAATTCAACGAGAATTGCAACTTGCGAAAGTTTACACTCGAGTCGAGGCTGACTCTCAGTCCTCAGACAGTCACCATATGATATGATATCAGCCAGAGTCAGTCAGAGACTGAGAGAGTGACAACGTCAATGAGCATACAATATTTGATATGTATTGTATTGAATTTGGTTACGCAGGATCTTGTTACTAAGCTATGTTATTCCGACAATACATATAGAGAGTAGATGGCGTGAGGTGCGAAATGACAAGAAACATTGCTTTGGCAGCAGGCCCCTGTTGATCGTGCAAGTAACTTAGTCAGGGAGCATCCGTAATTTCGTGCAACAGAACGTCAAACACGGGAGTATTATATTGGTGATCGTAATTATTAAAACATTGTTTTGTGACTCATATTTTGATACTATTACTGCAGAATATTGTTGATTTGCATTGTATTTTATGCAAAATAATTAAGATTTTTATATGACAACCACGATAGTGATTTTTTTCAATATATAAATGTAAACGTGTAAATACATAAAATATCATCACAGGCACAGCTAAAGTAGACCATATATATATATCTACCGCATTGCCTGTACAGTGCCTCATAATACCGCATTACCTGTATGACGACTATTACACCAATTTTCACAATCGAATATGCATAAATTATGCCCAGTATGATTTCAGTTAACTATTTATATAAATCTAGGTGCTTGTTTTTTGTTTTAATTGCATATTTTTAAGTATACTAATTTTGATGTACAGGTAATGTTGTTTTAACTAAAACCATATTACCTGTACATCTGTATATGTACAGGCAATGCGGTGATTTCACGTATATAAACTTACAGCCAATGAGCGGCCACTGGCTGACCTTTCATGACCTAAGACACAGTTTTTCATGACAATAAATGGCGCCGGTGTTTTGTGTAGAGTTGCGTGAAACTGTATTTGTTTACATTTGATTCCTTGTCATAGTCGACTGCATTTTACCCCGGCATCGAACTTCTATGCTAGTTACACAACTTTAATGCTTATTGAGTGTAATATGTTTAAGGTAAGCGACTGCGTTACCGACACTTGACAGTTCTAACGAAGCCCGTCGGCATTGGCGTCGAACTCGAAGGTCGACAATATTAATATAATTCACAATCAACAAATCCCATGGCCCTTCTGGAATAACATTATTCTAGAACGAGCTCGTATTGATTCATGTTCGACATTTTTATTCATATATCAATATTATTCTTGGAAAATTGTCAATGGCATATGTATATCTATTGTAGGCTACTGGCCTTAGAACACTAGGTCTAGGAGTCGGACGCACGATTTTTGATGCAGGCGTCTTTTTCTGCGATTTGGATTTTGTTGGTCTATTTTTGTAAGTACTCCACTCAGATCAACAGTTTGCACAACTTTTACAGATTAGTTATTCAATATTTAGCACATAGATAACCTTACGGACGAATTGGTCCAGGTTTTTGTTAAAACTGCATAACACAAATTAGGACGCACGATTCAATACCATACTGTACATTGCTCATGGGTGGGGGATACACTGCTTTATAGGACAAATTGGAGCATCCAAACAAGCGCTACTTGACTCAAATCCTTATTTTGTATATGTTCTACTGATCTTTTCGTGTTGAATAAAATGAAAATAAAATATATACACAATCGTCTAATTGTTGTAGGATATATTAATAAACTGTCATCAACATTTAAATGTTTGCTTCAATTTGCTTAAAATCAGGCCACAAAAATGTGATTAACAACTAATTTGATTAATATTAAGTCAGATTTCATTGCAATATTGTATTACTCGTGGACTGTAAAAGGCCTATATGTGTGTTATATAAAAACAGTCAACATCAACACTTTGTAAGTAAATCAATTTATTAAGAGACATGCATTCATCTTATTTATTCAGTACACAACTCCACACAAAAATTAAAGTATTTGTCCCAGTAAAACGTGTAGATATGGCTATATTTAACACACCGGTATGTTTGGCCACGCAGTCTGTAAGACCGAAATGTAATGGCTACTACAGTATGCATATGAAACAATCTATTGCAGCAACTAGCACCATTTCGATAAAATAACAAAGACACCTTTACAAATACACCATAGACATACGGAACAGACTTCTTTTGGGGGAGGGCCTGTCTGTTTCATGTTTCTTGAATGGCGGGGTGGGGGGTGATGCATGCATCAATTTGTATCTGTAATATATTTATTATGTTCTGTGTGTTTAAGTGTTATCGATCAGTTTCCGGTCAATGATACTGTTGTTTTGTGATATTAATTTTTTTTTTTTTTGAAATCCTTTCATTGCCCAATCTTTTAGGGGTTGTCCGTCTCGTACACCTATGATCATTATCTTTGAACTGTTGAACTTTATTTGTAGAGCAGGACCCCAAAGGGGTAATATGACTGACATGTATAAAATACATAGTTCCAGAATGCAAACAATCAACACAAAACGTGTAACTTACATAATATATAATTACCACCCTAAATAGTGAAATTATTAATTGCGTACGTTATCACAGAGATGGTAACACAGATCTACTACACAATTGCATTTGTTTGCATCAGCCTGGAAACGATGACAGTAGTATGCTATATACAGTCAGAGTAACATGCTATTGCAGATCACTTGCTGAATCAATTGACATTCACAGTTGTAACTTAACATGCCTGTTGCTGTTTAAATAGTATTCTGGTATGAATCTATGCCTATTTTCTGCAAAGAAGGTATGGTCAAACATGTATTGAAGTTCGCGTCAGATGCAATGCTTATTAAATGTTGTGCACTTTACGTTCTATGACTCATCTAGTTTGCCAGGCATTTGCATTTGAGAACTACATTAGTCAGTCTGCATAACCAAACATTTTATGTAGTTCAAGTACTTTTATAACAATAATACCTAATCACTGTATGAGCTCTACAATGTATATTTAATTATTTTCCTATAGCCCATTCTTAATGCAGAAGGAAAGGCAATGCTGCATTTATTTTTGCTTTCGATAAGATCTGATCAAAAATGGCTTGTATACCATAAATACCAGCATGGCTAGCATGCCACCAATGCATGACTACCCTCAATACCGCCATGGTTTACATACCATTAATACCATTATGGCTTGTACACCACCAATACAATCACGGCTTGCATACCATTAATACCACCATGGCATGCATACCATCAGCACAGCATCAATAAAATTGTGGTTTGCATCAATACAATCATGGCTTGCATATCATCAATACTACCATGGCAAAAATACCATGTGCATAATAATGGGTTGCATACTGTCAATACCATCCATACCAGCATGGCATGCATACCATCAAGACCACCATGGCCTGCATGCCACCCGTGCCATCATTGCTTACATTCCATCAATACCATCATGTGTTGAGTCGTATCACTACAATCATGCATTTTAATACCACCATGGCATGCATGCCATCCATACCATCTTGGCTTGCATACCATCAATATCGCCATGGATTGTACACCATCAACACCATCATGGTTTGCATAACACTATGGCTTGCGTATCATCATGGTTTGACTACCAATATGTTGTCTTTATTATGGTCCAACTTTGCTTTTGTTTGAAGGCTTCTATCTCTGTTTTCCTGTTGAAAGAAATGTTGGTGCAACAATTGAGCAAAACCAAGTTGTTATAGTAAATCAACAGCACACAGTGTCATGTTGTATGGTTTATTTAAATGCCTATTACATCACTGCAAACATTTATTTAATTAGTCAAACCATCATTCAGTGTAATCTTCCAGTATACATTTTAAGAGTAACACAATACAATTGTGAAACAGATGTATATAATAAGATCCATTCATGCATCATCAAACTTTACGGTGCAGTATCCTTATCACCCGGATCAATGCAAACTATTGGTAGAATGTTTTTCCTGTCTGATATCCATGAAATAAATGTGTGTTAAATATTAAAAATGCTAGCATGAAACTTTATAGTAGTGGGTATTTTATTAACTTAAAAATATGCAAATATAAACATTGCACTTTATTCACTTTACTATAATAAAAATCGTGTATAGATAATTTGTCATCTTATTCGTTCTTTATTACTGACAAATTACAATACATCACTGAATTACACCCACGTCGTCCTGACTCTCGCTGTAGTGTCCCACGACAGGATGTCCGCAAGAAATTACGCAACAGAAACGAAAACACGACAATCCTTCCCCACAGTTTCGAGTTAGGGGTGTACGTGCTCGGCGGATGGCGATCACGTGTGCTACGACGAAGCACTGGCGACGCGACATCGGGAGCAGCAAGTCGCGGCGGAGAACCGAGTTTCAGTGGAGAAGCGAGATGACGACCGTCTTCGGCTGTCGACGACTGTTCGAGTCGGACTTCTCTTTTCGGCGTCTCGCGTCTCGGTAACCGTGGTGGAGTTGCAGCTCGCGTAGTTAGTGGAAAACGGATCTGGTCGACTGGTGGTTGCGCCCGCGTGGGCAAGACTTTAACCCTGTGACGCATCTGGTCGACGTGACGACGATGAACCCCGTCAGCACACTGGACGGTGAACATGCGAGTGCCCAGAGAAGACGTTATTCGACCGGGAATCCACTTGATCTTGCAATTCACGCTGTAGTTGCGAATGAAGATGTGGTCTCCGATCGCGAACGTGGTCGAGTGTAGTGGTTTCACCGGCTGCTTCTTCTCGGCGTGAGGTAAAGACGGCTGGAGCAGAGATAGCGGCGTTCGAAACTGGCGACCCAGCATCAACTCCGCAGGAGTTCTTCCGGTAGTGCAGTGAGGAGTGCTGCGATACTCTCTCAGAAAGTCTCTAGCGGCTTGGTCTTTTCCCAGACCTTCCTCCCCCACAGAACGCTGCATCGCTCTCTTAAACACGCCAACAAGGCGCTCCGCCTCTCCATTTGAAGGCGGATGGAATGGCGCGGAGGTCATGTGTAGGATGCCATTCGATCGGCACCAGTCTGCGAATTCTTTTGACGCAAACTGAGGACCGTTGTCCGATACGAGGGTCTTTGGTAGGCCCCAGCTGGTGAACAGCGCATCAAGAGCCGTGATGGTTGTCTCGGTCGTTGGGTAATTCGCAAGTCGAATAACGCTGGGCCACTTGGAATATGCGTCCATTGCCAGCAGCCACATGCTTCCCAAAAATGGCCCTGCGAAATCGATATGCACTCTATCCCAAGGGTTGTCGGGTATAGGCCAGGGCGAGAGATTTGCTGGTGGCGCCGGTGCAGTGACGGCGCAAGTGTTGCACGATTTGCAGCATTCTTCGATGGCCCTCTCTATTCTCGGCCACCAGACGTAGAGTCTGGCCATTGCTTTCATTCTAATCATGCCACGGTGTGATTTGTGTAGCAAGTCGATCACTTTCGCTTGCAGTTTCTGCGGTACAACAACGCGGCAGTCTCGTAATAGTACGCCTTGTACCTCGCAGATCTCTGCTTGCGCATTTATGAATGGTTGCAAATTGTCCGACTGTCCTCGTCTTGAAGATGTAACCCAGCCATCGCGTACGCAACTTAGCACCTCAGACAAGACAGTGTCTTTCTTTGTGTAGTCAGCAACGATTCTGGGCGAGATCGGGAAATCTTCTACAGCCTGTAGCATAATCTCATCTACTTCCGTGGTGATTTGGCTGACGGCCTCATCGTGGTCAAATGCGAGATCTGGACCGACAGGGAGTCGAGAAAGAGCATCAGCATTGCAGTGCTTTGCGGAAGAGCGATAGCGAATGTCATAGTCATGACCCATCAACAGCAATGCCCAGCGCTGCAGGCGCTGTAGCGACATCACTGGAAGCGACTTATCTGGTCCAAAGATCGTCAGCAGTGGCTTGTGGTCGGTTAGAATGGTGAAGTGACGACCACTGAGATACTGGTAGAATTTTCGGACGCCGTATATAATCGACAACGCTTCTTTTTCCACTTGCGCGTAGCCTCTCTCTGCCTTTCTGAGCGTCTTGGAGGCGAACGCGATAGGCTCTTCACTACCATCAGGCAGTGTGTGCGAGATTACGGCTCCGATGCCGTACGGTGACGCATCAGTGGCTAGTACGATCGGTTTGACTGGATCGAAATGCACGAGCCGTGTCTTCTCTGCGAGCATTTGTTTCAGCTGCTCGAACGCGGTAGCGCACTCAGCCGACCAGTGCCAAGGAGTGTCCTTGCACCGCAGCTTGTTTAGTGGAGAGCAGACAGACGCAAACGCTGGAATGAACTTGCCATAGTAGTTCATTTTTCCAATGAAACTCTCAAGTTGTTTGACGTCTTCTGGAGGTGGATACTGGACGATCGCCTCAACTCTGTCATCAGATGCTCGCAAGCCATCTTTTGAGATGATGTGGCCCAGGTAGGATACCTCTTTTTTGAAGAACGCACACTTGCTGAGTTGCAACTTGAGTCCGTAGTCATCCAGTGCAGAGAGGACACGTCTCAAGTTTGACAGATGTTCTTCGGTCGTCCGTCCTGTGACGATGATGTCGTCCAAGTATGCAGCGACTCCTGGGATTCCTGCAACCACATTGTCAACCAATTTTTGAAAAATGGCTGGCGCAGGAGAAGGACCGAAGCAGAGTCTGTTGTACTGGTACAATCCCTTGTGTGTGTTGATGACGAGCAATTTCTTTGACTCGTCATCCAGCTCCACCTGTAAATATGCATCTCGCATATCCAGCTTGCTGAAGTGAGTACCCCCTTGTAACTTTGCGAACAGTTCCTCAATTCTGGGAATTGGGTGTTGCTGTACATGTAGACACGGATTGACTGTTGCTCTGTAGTCTCCGCAAATTCTCACGTGGCCATTTGGTTTTTGTACTACAACGATGGGGGTAGCCCAGTCCGAGTAATCAACCTTTGTGATGATGTTTAGTTCTTGCAGACGTTTCAGTTCTTTCTCAACTGCGTCGAGGCGCGCGAAAGGAACGGGTCTGGCTTTCAAGAACCTCGGCTGCACGCCTTCTCTCAGTTGCAGATGCCCTTTTGTTTTGTTGCACCGACCCAAGCCAGGACTGAAGATGTCCGGGTGATCAGCAATGACTTTCTTGACTTCAAGGTCGTCTGCTTCTACAGCGTGCACGTCAGTTGTTGATAGTGTCGTAGTGCTCACTGTCGGGTAGAGCAGCGAGTTGACGTCGACTTGGAATGCCTGTATCCAATTCAGCCCAAACAACGAGACACCGCTGTCGACGATGATTAACGGTAGTTGCAGGACTGTCGACCCGTACTGAACGTCAACAGTACATTCACCTCTCACGCTGATCTGACGTTGGCCGTAGGCGCAGAGTCTGACTCTTGATCTGCAGAGTCGGGGGGAACCGATTTTCTTCCAGAATTCTTCTCCAACGAGCGCGATTGGAGCCCCCGTATCGACCTCAAACTCGGCTTTATGACCATTAATTAGCAGCGCCAGACGCGGCTTATTGACAAGGTCATGTGCGAACAAGGTCATGATAGTCATTGAAGCAGTGTTGCAATCAATGGCGTTGCTTGTCTTGCTCGAGCGTTCGGAGCGGCAGACTGATTTTATGTGGCCTACTTTTCCACACTTGTGGCACTCGGCTTTCTTGAAAGGACATGCAGCTCTCAGATGTGTTGTGGAGCCACACCCAATGCATCGTTGTATATGTCGCCGATCTTGTCGAGAATCGGGCGCATGAAATTTCTCGTACTTGTGGGTGCCCATCTTGGCTCGTCGCGGAGGACGCACTTTCTCCACAGCCAGGACTTCCTGTGCATGCCCTGGTGTAGGCCCATGTGCAGGCCCCTTCACGATGGCATCACTAGCAGATAATGCCACGTATGAATTTGCTGCCTTTAGCACACTCTCAAGAGTTGGCGACGACTCCCTGAGACAAGCCCGGCGGACCTCGTCGTGCGGAGTGTTCAACACAATCATGTCGCGAATGAGCCGGTCAAGTGCTGTGCCGAAATCGCAGTCACGCCCAATGCTGCGCAGATCTGCCACCCAATCTGAATACGACTGACCAGGTTTCATTTTGCATTGATAAAACTGGTATGAGGCAGCCAGCTCGTGCAATGACTCTTTATAATGTTCATCGAGCCTCTTGACTACCTGGTCAAACGTGGCAGCAGCTAATTCAGATGTGCTAAAGAGTTTGTTGACAAGTTGGTACGTGTTTGCCCCTATCCAGGACAGAAAATATGCCTTTTTCTTGTCTGGGTCAACAACAGCATGCGCGATCATATGCTGCGTAAGCCTCTGCATGTAGGTCTCCCATTTCTCACGACTGAGTTCATAGCTTTGGAACGATGGCACACTGCTCGTAGAGACTGCTTGTGCGTTTGTGGTAGTGGACGGAGCTGAAAACATGGCCTGTTGCATGGCAGCAGCCAGTAAGTTTCGTAGATCATCAGGACTCAATGATATTGCCATTTTGACAGCTGTCACCGTTTGCCGCTGAACGTGCCGAAGGCGAAGGCGAATGTCAACAATGCTAACATGCACTCGTTACCGTTCTTTGCGATGTCAACGAGTTTACGTGGGCGATAGTTAGCAGTGCGAAGGCCACTGCGTCACGATATCCCACTCTGACACCATTTTGTCATCTTATTCGTTCTTTATTATTGACAAATTACAATACATCACTGAATTACACCCACGTCGTCCTGACTCTCGCTGTAGTGTCCCACGACAGGATGTCCGCAAGAAATTACGCAACAGAAACGAAAACACGACAGATAAGAGATAAACGTCTGGGGCCACAGCACTGTTAGCCTTCCTGTTGTGTTGCAATAACACTGTACCTTGTAACTGGTGATGTCTGAAATGTGTGGTAAATGAATGCAATATATCTAGCAGGTTGAGTGCTAGCATGTATTGGCAGTGAAACAATGTATATTTGGAAGAGTGTAGTTGGCATAGTGATTTTTCGCCATTTTTATTTATATGACACACGTGCGTGCAGGGAATCATGTATATTTTGGTAAATATTGATGGGCAACGAGCATGGATGTGTTTTTTAAAAAGTTGGAGGTACTTGACATTTCTGAAATTTCAGATTTTTGAATAGTAGTTTCCTTATAATCTAACAAAATATCAACAAGGCTGTCAGTGGAAAGTTAACAGTGGTCTGTGCCCTTCTTTGTTGTATACACGTACAATAACTAACCAGGTAATCGTCCTTCATCAGTCATACTATTTTCAATGTGGTTAGCATGGTCTCCTCCTAACTCCACCATGTGTATGGCCGAAGCTGGAAGAGAAAACAACATTTTAAAATATGACCTGTAGGAAGCATCTTACAATTAAAATTAATTCAATGTATTTAAATATATTTTGGCATTGCATCCACACAAAAATTAAATCTTCAATCGGTGGTGTTTTAAGGCCTTTTTGCATGTCTATGCTGCCATTTTAGTTTATAAATGTCCTTAAATCCATATTACTTATGTTACATAATATTCCATAGATGTCATAATAGTTATTATCAGATTAAAGTGTAAAATATAAAAAACAAAGCCTAAAATGAACAAAGATCACGTGGCTTACACTCTTAGCCAGGGGCATAGCTAGGATTTGTATAAGGGATGTTGTGGGATAAAACTGGTTGTCCAAATATGGACTTTCAGCTTTTTTCACAATGCAACATGTTTATGAGGTTTTAGGTGATCAATATTTGACATTTCAGATGAGTTCACAGTTGAAGATGCTCTGTAATGTCACACGTTAGTCAATTTAAGTCATGTGCAATTTGGGCACTTCATATAAAGATTAACTGTCAACTGAAGACATTATAATCACCTCTCTACTGCTCCGGTTGCAGTTCATTTGTGGCAATCGAAGACATCCCAAAGCCTACAAATGTTATGTGCACACATTTTAGTATTATACAAACACATGATTGACATTAATACATTTTATACGATACAAAGTTACCTTATTATTTAGATTATACTGCACAGAAAAATGTACATCGATTAAAGGTGCCCGGGTAAAGACACTTGAAATGTAAATTTACAAAATATTATCATAACATAACATATCAACACCTTGTTACACAAAATCTGTGCCTTCACATTGATTTGTTCAAGTAAAATATAAAAGTATGCATTGACATTTGTTCAATCTATTGTTGCTGCTATCATTTCGGGTTCGTATTTTGGTGGCTTGAACAGAAGCAGCCATGTGGCCATGGGGAATCCGGAACAAAATCCAATAAACAAAACAGACAAAATCCCACAATGTTAAAAGTGCACATTTTCATGATAAATTACATAAATAAAAACCAATATTACTAATAGTTAGTGATAAATTAAACACTACAAATACAATGGGAATAAATCATGTCAACTTCCACAAGCGACCGGACCTTCGTCTCCGACCTAAGTTTAATGTTTCCCGATAAATGTCTATGTTAGATTTTATGAAGTAGCATATATACATAATCACTGAAATGCAGTCCATTAACATTTCTAAAAAAATTATAAATTAAACGGTTCACGTACATGGCCTCAATAAACATTTACCCAGACAGGTTGCTGTTGTCATCTTACCCGACATACTGGCTTTCTGTAAAATTTGAACTCTGAATTGCTCTAAAATTAGAGAACATTAAAATAATTATGAAGATGATCCCTCATGTGGGTAAGATGACAACAGCCAAACTGTCTGGGTAAATGTTTATTGAGGCAATGTAAGTTAGCCGTTTAATTTTTCAGAAATAAAAATCGTATCTACTCAAAGAAGCATAAATTGTATTTTTTACAATAATCAAACACTTTAAATATAGCATGAACAGTGACCAATATTCTACACGTCAGCTATTAAGCTAACACGTAGTCGCTATCACAGGAGCCACCTTCCTTTCATATGCTATTTATTAGTTCGACCAGCAGTAATCTTGAACACTGATATTGACATAAAAAACAAAATGTACATTTAAAAAATATTCCATAATATAAGCAGGTCTCAATAAGTTCAGATAGCACAATAACGCTACTCACTAGATACCTTCTTTGCCTTTTGCTCAGAGGGATGTTACAATCATCGCCCATACCTAAATCACGAGAGAGGCATAAATAGAGGAAGCAATCTACATGTACAGTTAATGTACTAACTAAGCAATGTCGTTTGTTTTCCAGAATCCAACTTAATGCTTTGAACATTCATAAGTCCAAGAAATAAATTTACCAGACACCATTGTTTTGGAGACAACTGTCTGGAGACATCACACAGTTCAGTTAATTACAAATAACACAATGTTTTAATTTATTTTATCACCTTGAACTAGACTTGATAAAAAAGTTCCATGACGATGCAGGATTAATATTTTAATAGACAATAGTATAACTATAAGTGGTACATATTGAACAAAGCAGCTATTATTCCTAACAGGGATTACTTATTTAAATTGTTCTAATTTACATGATATTCAGAACAAGTGAAATATTTCAGTTCATACAATATCCGACACCGTACAAGTTACAGCGAAAATGCTTCCAAAAAGATGCCACTGCAACGTCAACATTTCACACATCCTTTCATAATGTTAAGGGGTCAGCACACTGTCAGTTTTCCCATTGGCGACCATGTTAACGTTTTGTGTGATTAAGAAAACGTGACCTATAAAGTTTCTTAAACTTCTCACCTGCTGTTATTATCATCTCATTGACATGCTGGTCGAGTTTAGTCAAAATCTAATATATCTAGCTCTTGCAAAATGCCTGTATGTATGACACCCGTCAATATGTACAAATGGATGCAGGCAGTAATCCGGCTAAAGTGTCAACTAGCCAAATTGCTGCCAGATACCCTTCCGCTTAGTAAAATCAGCTAAAAAGACACAATTTTACTGTCAACAGCTTCTACAATCACATCTAGAAATCTGACTACTCAAATGCACTTATGTCAGAGCAAGTGAACATTGTAAAAAATCATTTCTCAAAAATATACTGCACTTTTTTCGTCTGTAATCAAGCAGGAAGTCCAACAGTGTGCTGACCCCAAATAGGTATGGCAATATTTGAGATAACATTTGAAATTACTATATTTTAGAGGCACTCCTATCTCAAACACTGTGCAATATTTTTTTTGTAATTCATCCACATGTTTTTTTTCTATACACATTTTAAAAGCGCCACCCTACTTGACCGGACACCATATGAGTAAGCATTTTACTGTTGGACATATTCTAATCTGGCATAACTCTACACTGTACACACTTTCTCATCCGGCATATATGAAGACCTAACCCTGTTTTCCAGAAAGCCCAGTATGTTTTCTGTAAACATATCACATACAGGCAGTTGTTATGTTGCATTTATATTGATTTTTTTACTTTTTCCCTATTAGACAACTGTAATTATACATGATGTATGACCTTAAAGTGTGGATTCTTCAAAGGCCAGACGTCTTAATGAGTTCAATTGCACAGTATTACACAACCCAATTAGTAGACATTCAATACACTGTGGCACTTGCCTGATTGACTACTGATCAAGTCAGGTGACTGTATGTCCTGGCAGCCTGGGCCTAGGAGCTGAATCCCAGTAGTCACTCTGCCAAGATGTCATTAGGGTTGCTCCCAACCTCTTCACATGTGTTTAATTAGCTGAAGTAAACAAAAAAATATTGTTTAATCACCCTTCTGCAATGTCATTGGTCCATTTATGATTTAGATTTCCAAATGGAGGCTTCACTAATGTGATTCTCTCCCCACCCCCCTTATCACACCCAAGTTCTGTCACTGTGATTTGGACTTTCAGACTCATTAGAAGTCTGTGATTTCAAATAACGGTTTGTCCCTTTCAACTGTGATTCTGCCGGGATTATTCTGCATTATTACAATGAAGGAGACTGCAAATTATGAGACTGGTAAACTTAGCAAACGTAGTGATAGGAAGACACCGCCTGTTAGAGGAATGAGGAGAAATCGGCGCGGTTTCCAACAAGGCCACCCACATTTTGAAGCAATGCATGGTGAATCAACAGAAACACCACACAGTCATGTATGGATGCCACGACTCGGCATGGCTGACTTTTCAAGAGTCGTACAAGAAACTTCTGGTGGACTGTTAACGGTACCCGATGCTGACGGCAGGCCTGGCAATAGCAAAATTCTACGACCGCGGCCATACCGATGCCCAGATTTAACAGACAGCTACCTCCAGCCAGACGAAAATCAAGGAGGATCCGAGATGCGTCTGCTAAATATGGAAAAGAGTGCTCAGATGTGGAATGAATGTTACACTGAGCACGCCTGCAAGACGACGTGCACTTCTCCACAGTTTCAAATATACCATGAACAACAGATTGGTCTCTGTTGGAAGCAATCACTCCGATGTACAAATTGTGACTATCATTCGCGCATGTACAAACTATACACTGAGGTCAGCACTGGACGTAGTGGTCAGCGAGCTGCTACAACTAATGTCGCACTTCACGTCGGTCTCCAGGATTCGACAATAGGGACCACAAAGATCCGTCACATTCTAGCTGCAATGGACACACCACCACCTAGTCGCACAGGATTACAGAGAACTGCAAACAAGGTCGCAACTGTCACCGCACAAGCAACCATGGATGACTTACACAGGAGAAGACAGAAAACAAAAGAGACCAACACTGCGTGGTCTGCCAGAAGATGCTCCGATTAACATAAGCGTCGATGTTCGGTACAACTCCACAAATCTCAAAAACACTTACAGCAGTGGTGGGCAGAATGTGTCACAGGCTTTGGGAACTGCAATCAGTTGGCAAACCGGTGAAAAGGAAATCATAGCTTTCTGGATGGACAGCAAGCTGTGTAAACTAGGAGCTTCACTTCGGAACAAGGGTGTCAATGTCACCTGTCCTGGCCATGCTGGTTGCATGGCCAATGTGCAAGCAACAGATCCGCTGTCCGAGTACAGAATTGGGAAAAAAATTGGCGACAGTTTAGCACAAGATGACGTTGCAATCAAGTATGTTGCTACAGACGGTGATGCATTAGCATCGCGAGGTGTACAAGATGCAATGCCAGCAGGTATGGAGACACAGAGGCAATCTGATACGACGCATCTGTCTCAAATGCAATTTCGTCATATCATGAAAGCATCATTCTCCCCCAGGATGTTTCCAGGAGAAACTGCTGCAAGGCGAGCAGAAAACAGACAAATGTTTGCGGAAGATGTGAAAACAAGATGCCAGAAGATCTACACAAGTGTCCACATACTTCACGACAGTGACACGACAGTTATAACTAGACGTATGCCCGACATCATTCAAGCCACACTCGACTGCTATTCTGGCTCGTGCAGAAACTGTCGCAGACATGCAATTGTCTGCCGTGGTGGTCGCAAGAATTGGTGGAATACGTCAAAGCATTTGAAGGCCTGCGGCCTCACGCGACTAAATATGACAGACAGTGATCGAGCAACACTTCAAGGACTGATTGAAATGCGTCTTGGCAATGCCGCACTTCAAATGACACGACGCAGACTAACAACAAATCCAAATGAATCTGCAAACAGAGCTTATTCCGCGTCGGTACCTAAGAACGTTAAATTCAGTCGAAATGCACTGGGACGTGTGTGTTCAGTCATCGATCGTCTAAACTACGGTGCTGGAGATTCAATGTTACGAAAATTGGAAAATGTACAGTGTCCCATTACAAAGGGCGGAAGAGTTGCTCATGCTGTTAAACGGATCCAGCAAGATGTAGCTTACCAACGACAATATGCCAGATGGCCATCGGTGCGCCTACACAGACGAGCCACCAAGTCAAAGAGGATGAGAGACTACATTAGGGCGAAACGACAGAGATGCCAAGACGACATCTACAGAAAGAGTCAACTTGATCCCAAACCAGCAAGTCATACAGTAACAACAGTAGCAGTGACAGCAACGGCAGTTACACCAGTGAGAAGGAGGCGCCGACAGCCACCGGGAAATCGTACTGATCACCCATATTCGTTAAGGTCACGAAAATCGGCCGATCACTCTTACACAAGCAGAGAGTAGACAGACACACAGACACACATGAGCACAATGTGCATACACAACATTATAACAACACAACATTCTGTATTTCTGCAGCATCTACTTGGGCTGCAAACTGACCATCATCCATGCAAACACAATGTGAAGACCTAGACCATCCGACACACACGACACCATCTGCCTGCCGACATTCATGCGAACACAATCCGACTACGAGCACCACGAACATCTTGAGTACCGTGATCAATCGACACAATGCAATGCTACATCAGTGACAGCCGGGGCTGACTGATGTCGACATATATCAGTGACAGCAGGGGCTGACTGATGTCGACATATATCAGTGACAGCAGGGGCTGACTGATGTCGACATATATCAGTGACAACAGGGGCTGACTGATGTCGACATATATCAGTGACAGCAGGGGCTGACTGATGTCGACATATATCAGTGACAACAGGGGCTGACTGATGTCGACATACATCAGTGACAGCAGGGGCTGACTGATGTCGATATATATCAGTGACAACAGGGGCTGACTGATGTCGACATATATCAGTGACCAGTTGTAACGATCACACTTCGGAAAAGTTCATCGTACACGAACTCCCGAAAAAATTGAAGTGCTCACCATTTTTTAATGGATTTAATTTTAAATCTAACATGCATGCAGGGTAAATGCCATGACCACGACATTCGCCTGATTTCACGCAAGAAATTATTTCATTGTTGACACTGTGTGGTTCCAGGCTGACATGTGTGGCTGTCACACAGAGACTATTGTGGCAGAGATGTGAAGCATTTAGATTCGCTCTTATAAATGTTCTCCTGTGGTGCAGCATATAGCTTAACTGGTGTGCCGTGATGGTACGTCTATTGCCACATCTAAACTTGCAGCTAACTGCTCCGTATTTCACCCCTGTGCCTTTTGTGCAGCCTGTCCACAATATACACTGATTGTTTGTTGAAATAGACACATTTTCATTAATTTTGTCTGCATATTTTTCATAAAACCTTTCGTCCATGATGCCTCACTGTGTAGCGTGTTTCCGTTGCTAGGGACTTTAATTGGGGTCAGCACACTGTCAGTTTTCCCATTGGCGACCATGTTAATGTTTTGTGTGATTATAAGAAAACGTGACCTATAAAGTTTCTTAAACTTCTCACCTGATGTTATTATCATCTCATTGACATGCTGGTCGTGTTTAGTCAAAATCTAATATCTCTTGCTCTTGCAAAATGCCTGTATGTATGACACCCGTCAATATTTACAACTGGATGCAGGCAGTAATCCGGCTAAAGTGTCAACTAGCCAAATTGCTGCCAGATACCCTTCCGCTTAGTAAAATCAGCTAAAAAGACACAATTTTACTGTCAACAGCTTCTACAAACACATCTAGAAATCTGACTACTCAAATGCACTTATTTCAGAGCAAGTGAACATTGTAAAAAATAATTTCTAAAAAATATGCTGCACTTTTTTTCGAGCAGGAAGTCCAACAGTGTGCTGACCCCTTAACGAAGTGGTTATTCTTCCGGTTGCCGTAACCCAGATTTGGACAGCTATTCTTCCGTGAGTTGGGCCGCGCATGCACCGTAAGCCTACTTTGTCATAGTATAGCCGCGCATGCGCAGGTTCGGCGCATTTCACAAAATGGAAGTTAGGAAAGAGTTCGTGGGTGTCAATGTCGGTGATAAATTGTCTTCCTTTTCGCAATTTTCCGATAAAATGAAACATTTTCAAGATGACAGTTTTGTGCAAATGTATTTGCGCGCTTCAAGAACCATTGACGGTACCAAACAGCGTATGCCGAACATTGCAGGAAAGGCAAATCCCGATGTGAAGTGTACTGGCGTGGACAATATTCGGTGGAAAACTGCACATGTCCGAAGAAAGCAAAGGCGCCAGAGCCACATCACAGTAAGTCTGCTTATTTAATTATATTATCTTTTAGTGTAATAACCCTGTTTGAGGGTATTATGTAGTCAGCCAACACATCGTTTTAGTCGTTACTCGTTTGAATGAAGATGCACGTCACTGTCTGTGCCGAGGCTAAGCCTAAGGGCAAGGCTAAGGCTAAGCCATAAAGTAGGCACTTCAACAACAAATTTAATATTTACCTAGAACATTGGGAATGGGCTTTAAGGTAATAACTTAAGGATCACATAACTGTTTATTTTATTAAGGTATCTTTAATAGATCAAAAGATATTGCAGTTTTAAGACGGCAAAACAGCATAATTTCTGTGTATCTATACAATGGCAAAATGGACTAATTTTTGTGTTTTCTGTGGATAAATATTTGCTTTAAAATTTCTTTTTTTATATAGATATTTAAAAACTGTTTTCAGGATTGTAAAGATATTGACTAGAGTAATCAATATACAATATTTACAATTTGTAGTATTATAACCAAATTAATTAGTTAATTTTAGTTATGTTGCATGCAAATTCAACAGACCAAAACGTTCCAATTAAAGGTCATAATGTCCATGATTATGAAGATATTTATACATATTATGCAATGTGTATAACCACATTAATAATGGTAATAAATATGCCATTTAATAATAATTAAATTAATTAGTCAATATTGGGTAATTAGCGAGCAACCTCGGCAGACCAACACATTTCCGTAAAAGACCATAATGATTATAAACAAATTTATACATATTATCAAAAATAGATAAGCGAGCGAAAAATGAACAACTGTCAAACACGTTCCAAAAATGCCTTTTTAATGATTGCTAGTACCAATACGGTTCGTCGGATCCCAACAATATTGATGTCATTTGAAAGTTTAAGCGTTTTGCTATTCAAACATATAAATGGTTTCCTGATAATTATTCCTAAAATTAAATGAAAACGGACCTACAACCGGGCCCGTTCCGGTGTCTTAGACAATGCGAACGATGTTGTTTCGTCGACACAGTTCACCAATCTACCGATTGAGGCATCACTATCTGATTTCATGGTATAAGCTCCACCCACTTTCAAACGGCTGCTAAAATGACATACGTGAAGTAGACGTGACGTCACAATCACGTATATTAACCAACCAACGCAACAAATTTAGACCCGTTGTGTGGCGTACTTTATTGTGACGTCACGCCGACATAGAGATATGTCGGTTTCGCTGCGATCAAAGCACATCAGTTTCGCCGCGGTTTAAAAGTGGGTGGAGCTTATAACATGAAATCAAGAAATGGTGAAGTGCGCATGTCTGAACCTATGCAAATGAGGAAAACAGCGCCGCAATCGGAAGATTAGTGTACTAAGTACCCGCCGCCAACATCGTTCGGAACCGTACAGAACACCGAAAACGGCATGATTGTAGGTCCATTTATCGGTGTTCTTTGAACGGTTACCGGGAAATCTAGATGTCGCTAGAATAACAAAAAGTGCATCCTTTCAAATGATACCAAGATCGTCGGGACAGGACGAGTCGTGAGGGTGCTAGCGACCATAGAATTTCATGTTTTAGACGTGTTAGTTGTTCATTTTTCGCTCGCTTATCTATTTTTGATATTATGCAATGTGTATATCCACATTAATAATGGAAATTAATATACACATTGGCTAATTAGTGCGCAACCTCAACAGACCGATCGATACATTTAAGTAAAAAGGCCATATTGTCCATGATTATGAATATATTTGTATAATTTATGCAAGCAGTAAACCACATTAAATATGGTAATAAATATACATTAACCATTCATTTCACATTAACAGTAACTTAATTAATAAGTTAATATTGGGTAATATTAGCACTTTAACTCGACTGACCGCTACATTTTGATAAAAGGATGCAATGCCCATCATTATGAAGACAGTTATATAATTTATGCAATGTTTACAACCACATTAAACATAGTAATAAATAAAATGATTATACATTAACAGTCATATAGAATTAACAATAACTTTATTAATAAGTAAATATTGGCTAAATAGCACACAAATTCAACAGATCAATACATGACAATGAAATACACTATTCATACTCCTAGTTCACTGTGTCTATGTGACTGTGTCATGAGATGTTGGATGAATGCTGCAGGCTCTGTACAGTTCAGTAATCAATTTTCACTGCTGCATAATGTTCTGCATTTCAACATGAACTTGATGAAGTAATGTTTATAAATTGTTCACAGTATTCCGTTGCTGAATCCAAATGCAAGATTGCTTTCTGCGTTATTCCCCATGGCCCATGGGAGTCAAGTCATGAAGAAGAAGAAGTCTGCTCTGCTCATAATAGTCTTTTTGTAATATTGGCTGTTGATTGTCTCATAATTTAATGTCACTAGGCTGCAAGATCTGTGGAGTAAGGTTCATATTTCAGTGTCCTGTAAAATAATGTTGTGTTCTTCAACATGATGTCTACAAGTAATGTTCGTGTCATGTTGATGGGACACTCACTGTTCAACGTAGATATATATATAATCAGCCAGATTAAATGGGTACATATGCTGGCAGGTGATGGGTGTCATATTCAGACGACTCTGTGGCTTGGTACCTTCACGGTTAACTTCAGATACTGATCAGTGTAAGATCAGTGTCACTGCATGTAACTGCAAACAATATCTGAAATAAAAAGGCCATCATGTATCATATAATTATAATTATTTTGATTCTACATGCAAATCTTGTGAAATAATTGTCATATCCCTGCCTCTGTTACTCAAGAGAGCAATGTGAAATTCTATAATGCTTTATTTTTTATGTTGTATAAATTCATAATAATTATGATTCTTGAGAAATGTGGTGTTTAATGTATTGCGTGTTGTCACACAATGAAACAAATAATCAAGGCATTTATGGTTTATATTACAACATGCTTTAGCAATTCTGTGTAGTGACTGTTATGAAATACTTTTTTAAACAAATTAAATCAAATAATTTCTGTATTTTACCTCAAAAACTACTTTTCAAACAAATTGTTGAATTAATAGGTAACTAACAACAATTAATTTAAATTACTGCATAATACATGCAAGTCTAAATACATGCCATGGGCATGACTAGCCCTGGCCTAAGCCAAGGCTAAGACTACCATGCTTGACCCGTAGTATGGGCTGGCAGGGCCATATTTCTACAACTAGCAAATCTAAGACGAAGTCAAAAGTATTGCAGAATTGACATGGATATTATTTAAATATGGTATACATAGTATTGGTTTTGTAGAGATTTTAATTCAAAGAAATGGATCAAGTCACGATCTGCATCTGGCATCGCCTCCAGTGACGCGCGCAATCGGTTTCGTCGACACAGAACTTTCAGATGTGACTATTTTTGAACGGTGTAAAACCATATTTCACGATGGCGCACGACACCAATTTTTTCAACACAGACTAAATAAAACTAATAGATAAGACTAAGCACAAAATATTTCGGGTTAGACGCTGTTGTAAAATAATATCTGCAAATGAGTACAGACGTAGTTGTAAAATATATGTAATTTATCTTAATTCTGGTCAAATTTCAAAATTTAAACGACGTATATGAAGATAAACTTACTCTGAACAGCGGCCCAGCAGTGAATGACGTCAACGACCGGAAATAGAGCGCGAAAACACGAGTTGAAACAAAGCGATCACCGCTGTCCCGGCAAACGAGACGGGCTGCGGTGATCGAGAATTGACGCACGCGAAATGTCCCAGTTTGCAGAATTCATTGAAGTGCCTACTTAAAGGGAATAAAAACATCTATTGCTTGAATTCATGTTATATTACATCCTGCTATCTATTTCCACGTCCACCAAGCAAAAAAATCAAAAAATTCAATGAATTAGAAATTCCCTTTCCATGCATTCATAGCATGTTTACAAGTATAGCTTTTGGGTCGAAACGAGCATCAGAATGAGTTATTGTGCAATTTTTCGACGTAATACAAACACTAGTCATCATAGAGGAACAAGCAGTTATCTTACGGTTCCACATGAATCCAATTTTATTCAAAACAACGTACGCGAATGGGCCTACAAGTCGACTAGGTTTCGCCGAGCTTGGGCTCATTTTCAGAATAATTATATCGAATGCAACCAACGGGAGATAATCTACACCAATAAACATACATAGCAAACATATATTGTATCTAGCTACAGAAAGTAACGTGTATAATCTCATAATACCACTAGAATATCGATATATGAAGGAGTTGTACAATTTACCATAACAACTTAAATCAGTTACAGAGTTTCCGCTGGTCCCGCTAGCTCAGTGGGTAGGCGCATTGGTTACTTGGCATTTATTTTACAATCGGGCGACGCCGGTTCAATCCTGACAGCATGCAAACTATTGATTTTCTTTACACTTTTTTTGTTTATGTTTTCACGAAGTAATATAAACTAAATCATTTAGTATACTATGATGCACTGTTTGTAAATAATTTTTATTTTTGTAGTAATTATTTATTCGCCACAAAAATGAAAATATGGTCATTATATAATTATGTTTCTAAATTTAATTTATCCAAACAAATATAATGTAATGGATATATAACTTATTAATTGTAAATATATTGTTCAGTAATATATTGTAATTATATATGTGAAAACAGATCGTGATCTGTCTGGATAAATACAATTTAGAAACATCGTTGTATATAATGACCATATTTTGATTTTTGTGGCGAATAAATAATTACTACAAAATATAAAAAATATTTACAAACAGTGCATCATAGTATACTAAATGATTTGGTTTATTTTACTTCGTGAAAACATAAACAAAAAAGTGTAAAGAAAATCAATAGTTTGCATGCTGTCAGGATTGAACCGGCGTCGCCCGATTGTAAAATAAATGCTAAGGAACCAACGCGTTTACCAAATGAGCCATCACGGCCGGCAGAAATTCGCTGACTGATTTCAGTTGTTATGATAAATTGTACAACTCCTCCTTCATATATCGATATTCTAGTATATTATGAGATTTTACACGTTACTTTCTGTAGCTGGATACAATATATGTTTGCTATGTATGTATATTGGTGTACATTATCTCCCGTTGGTTGCATTCGATATAATTATTCTGAAAACGAGCCCGGGCCAGGGCCAAGCTCGGCGAAACCTAGTCGACTTGTAGGCTCATTCACATTCATTGTTTTGAATAAAATTGAATTCATGTGGAACCGTAAGATAACTGCTTGTTCCTCTGTGATGACTAATGTTTGTATTACATCGGATTATTGCATAACAACTCATTCTGACGCTCGTTTCGACCCCAACATTATCCATGTAAACATGCTCTGAATGCATAGAAAGGGTCGGCCTGCTGCGAGTGTGAGTCATGTGTGACGTTAAAATACCACGTGATCGCCTAGCTCATTAAATTTTTATTTTCCTTGGGAATCGCTACACAGACGGGTTTAAAATCGAATTTATGCTACAAATGTATTTTTCTGTATTGTTTTAATGTTCTCGAATGTTACATGCAATATTAAACTTTCTGTACACATGGAAAACGGATTTTAGCTAATGCCTTGTTTTTATTTCCTTTAATTAAGCGTGAGCTGTGGCTATGCGTAGACTAACAAATGTCTTGTTTTTGTTTGCCATATCGTAAAACTTGAATGTCCACGTTATATCCCGTTTCAAACCTTGGGTAAGTTAGTGACATCAATTGATTGACATTCGTGCACATGCATGCACGTATTGAAAATGAATATTCACGCATAACTGTTGTCTATTCCTGTCAGCAAACTTCATGTTGAACATCAACTGACTGGCATTCCTATTTTGTTTTCAGTCGGTGCAGTACATGATCAGCCAACGATGAAGCTTGATGACCCGGTCGAACTCCTTGCATCTTCGTTACAGATTCCTTAAAGACTAGTAAGTTTGCACCACATTTTATTTGCCGTAGTAGTTATCTTTTGAAATAAAAAGTAGGTAGTTTAACTCAGAATGCGTTAACAACAGGTCTGCCTTTGCCTAAAATAAAACCAAACACCGAGTAAGTGGGTTATTAATTATAATTCCAGGGATGTTTTAATGTGCATAAATGTACTTGTTATTTTGGCAAGTACAATTGGGAGTTACAAATCACATATTACAGTACAATAATAATATAATAATAAAAACGATAAGAACAATAAGGACATAAAAACCACACAATATCAACATCAAATATACCAGGCAAACATCTGTTATACATAGAAATGTTTTTGAATTAAGAATCTAAAGGTTTCAGCTACTGAAAATATATCACAAGTTGGATCACTTAAATACCATGTGTTGAAAGTAGTCATACATCTATTCAAAACACAATGTTTTCTAATGTTGATTCTGCTATTGGAAACTCTAAAAGGGATGTCGTTTCGTAGAGATTTTGAAGGACAGTGAAATTGGATAGCCCCTACCAGATACGACGAGTCTAGTTGGGAGTGCACACACTTGTGTAAAAACAAAAGATCTGCAACTTGCCTACGATGTTGAAGGGAAGGTGGTCTAAAATTATGGCAAAGCTGAGGATAAATGTCAGAGGAGTACTGTGTTTTGGATTAGTAACATAGATATTTAATTAATATTTTGTATATGTATTTTCACTTGTTCTTCCAAGTATCCTTGGTGGGTCTTGTTACTGGCTATTTTAACATGCCAATTATCATCTGTTGACAGGTCTCGGTAACATGAAAATGCCGCCATCAATGAGGAAGAGGGGTCGACCCAAGGGGGCAGAGTTGACTGTTATTGGCTTGCCGGAAAGGATGAAAAAGGACAAACCGGTCAAATTCCTCACCAAGCTTCCTGTAGTTAGAAATTATGGTAAGACACTGTAGCTGAAATGAAATTTTTTTGCATAAAAATCTCAAAATGTGTTTCTACTCATTTTACTGTTAATAAGCGTCACTTTTATAACATTTACTTAAACAGAACCCTAAATAACTTATATTTACAGATAAAGCATGCATCCGTCATATAATAAATTTATATATTAGTTTATAAAAGTTTGTTATGTACATTTGTAGTTATGCTCTGCTGGTTTGTACAACGCGATGTGGCCGAGACAGCACTACACACTGGTCTCTTGTCGAAAGCTTCGGACAACTCGAGAACAGCGCGGACTGCCTTGACAGCGACGTCTGTCCAAGGGCAATACAAAAGCACTGCGAGACACCAACGTGGCACGCAGTGCAGCAGATGGCGTACGTTCTGTCGAAGGATGGCGTGTGATATTGCGCAACGTGCACATTGACACTGGATGATAATGAGGATTTGAGTTGCGTGTGATGGCTTAATTTACATTAATCTGCGATGTGTGTTACTATGCGATAGCTGCCTTCATGGTTTGCAAGTTGGAGTAATCTTGTCTGTTATCGAGGGTGTTGGTTTCAAGATGTGATTTTTAAGCATGTGTGTTGTTATGCGATAGCTGTCTTTCATTGGTAGAACTTTTTTTACCCGTAAGGCAAACGTATGATCTTTTATGGTTTGCACTTTGGAGTAATCTTGTCCATTATTGAGAATGTTGGTTTGAAGGCAAAAGTATGATTTTGCAGAGGATGCAAGTTTGTTTAATCTTTTTCATGTGTGTTTATATTTATATTCGATAGCTTCAAGAATTAGCTGTTTTAGTATCGAACAAAGGGGGGCTTGATAATGACATTAACGGAAGCTTCAATCTTACTTAAAGCTTCTGTTAATGTAATTGCCAAACCCCTTACCAGTATAATTAATCAATCACTACGCAATGGAAAATTTCCTCAAAAAAAAAAAAATGCTAAAGTAATTCCCATCCACAAAAAGATGATAACCATAATTTCAACAACTACATGCCAATGTCTCTTTTGTCATGCATATGCAGTCTTTGAAAAAAATTGTTTATTCTCAATTATTCCACTATCTCACACTTCATAAGCTCCTCCACTCTAATGAGTATGGTTTCAGAGCTGAACTAGCAATAACTGAATTAGTTGACAGAATATACTTAAATCTTGACAAAAAAGGCTTGCCAATGGCAATATTTCTGGATCTGTCAAAAGTTTTCCACACAATAGATCATAGAATCCTGTATGTATGATGATCCAAAAAATAAACTTCATTTCAAAGATGTTTTTAAATACTGTTGTTTTCACCATGTCTTGATGTGTCCAAGGACTGCGCGTGTACTGTAACTGCTCTGTTGTTTTACATAACTGTTATTATTTCTTTGTTTACAAATTCAGTAAAGTGTTTATAACTGTATTGTGTATTGTTGTCCCTATGTTTCTTAATATATTCTCAGTGTGCATAAAACCTAGTCACAGTAGTAAGATAAAATTCCTAGCTCAGGTGTTAACGTGGCTGTTAATACTTCAATATGAGACTACAAAGTAAGTTGTTCTGCTGCCCTGGACTAGCCCAGTGATAAGATAATGTTCGTTCCCTATCCAAATAGAGACCATTGTTTGACGTCCCTAACAAACCTATTTTAGCCTTTTTGGGCAAATTTAGCTGGGCTAATTTAATTGCGCAATATTTTACTTGACTGGCATAACTAGTAGCAGCGCCCGCCTATTAGTCTAGGTATTCCGTTTAGTTTTGGGTGACAGCTAGGGTTAAAGTAATAGGACAACTAATTTGCGTGATAGCATGCTTGGTAGAACTCGGAAGATTAATCATTTAATCCCGAAAAGACTCCGGTTACGGCGATCAGACTCAAGTCTCAGAACTAGAGGAAACACACGAACAATAAATAAATAACCCCAGGCGGGTTATGGCGACCGGAGCAGAACTCACGAAAGAATAGCATAGGCATGTTGGGTTACGGCGACCGTAGCAAATAATGCGCTAACGTCGTCTCATAGGAGTAGCGGATATGCGCATGCGCAACTACACTCACGGAAGATTAGCGAGGCGAAGTCGGGTTACGGCGACCGGAAGAATGACCACGTCGTAAAGTTAAACACATTATATATGCCGAATGTCAGTGTCGCGAGTGTTGTATTCTAAACAACGTATACTAGTACCGCTAGTTCGTGCATCGGAAAATTTCGTAAAACTGCCACAATACCGCATTGGTACGGAATTTAGCTATGCACGAACTTGACACTCGAGTCTAGTATGTAAATTACAAGCTGTACCTGTGCCACTGTGTCTGTGACGTCTGTCTGTGCCGTGGGTGGTTTTCTCGGCACGTGTCACTTCGATAAAATCCGTAACTTTCTCAACTGTACTTCTTCGCTCGGGTGCATATTATGACGCATGCGCACAATTCGCGTATGAAATATACACGAAGACACTCTGGACGCGGTAATTTTTAACCAAAACACAAAATACGTAATATTCTCTGTTTTATTCCCGCAGCGTTTCAATAATGGTAGTAGTTTGCAAACCATGCGATCTAATCTCAAATATACACTCGATTAAAGCTAGCATAACATCATAATATTATATGATAAACGTATATGAACAGGCAATGTTCGACACAAAAAGTATACGCTCACAAATTTCCAGTTCGTGTAAATATAAAATTGTACGCTACAACACACAACAAACTGCATAATTCCCCAAAATAATACCCAATTAATGTATGTGACTAACAAAAACGTCAGTATCTGCACCACAGAAATGTGTGTGGAAGGTTAAAATATTGCCTGTACGCGTATATGTACAGGTAATATAAATGTACAGGCAATGCGGTGATTTTAGGCACTGAATGTACAGGTAATGTGGTATATAGACTTATATATATATATAAGAATTACACAAGAAAATGCATGCACTTGTTTTCATTGTGGTCCTTGATGCCTGGCTATAGTGTATGTAATGCATTAATTGGTATCCTGTGATACCTTTCAACTAACATATTCCAGCTATTCTTCTGTATTTACCAATATATGTATATATTCTCACCACAGCAATATATAAATACATAATACGTCACTTAAATTATTATATTGTTAGAGGCCACACTGCAACCCATGAATGAGACTCGGTGTTTCCCCTGGTATATGACAAGCGAGGCGGGCCGCCTCGCCGTTTTTCTATGCCGCCTCGCCCAAAATTTGCCGAAATTGCAGCATCGTAGCTATTTGGTACGCCAAGTTTTTTCGTTCTTTCGCGATATATTCAGCGCCGGCGAGCGGCGCGAAATGACATCACAAAGTCACTTATATTCCTACGAAATCGCAGATTTGTAGCAACATCGTTTAGTCGTCTTAATGATAACGTCGCTCAGAGCAGTTAGGATTTAACTCCATTCACCCTATTCATGCGGCGGCCACATTGAAACTAGAGCGAGGCACACTACGCCTCTGCTCTAGCGCCGCCCTACGGAAAGAAGCGTGCATTCAACGTGAAAATGACTGGACCATCCGAGCCAGTCTGGTCCAAAAGTTTAACAAAAATTCCCCAAATTACTTATGGTGATGTCGAGAACTTTATAAGATCGGTTGCTAAAGTACCACAGAACGCCCTGACGAAAGGATATAAGTTTTTTGCCGAGGCATATGTTCACAATGTCGAAGGTAAGTCTGCATAGTTACCGGTGTACTGACAACTAGTCTAGTTAACTCGTATTAGTAACAACAGAGTAGTATTGTGTTATACTTGCAGTGATTGGTATATTACGGTGATGTGTGTATGTGGTTTAGTCATAAGTTTAACCGCATGTGTACATTATATGGGCATATATTGCTGCATATACTTATTATAGTTATCCAACAAAATCCGATACATATTATAGATTACATGGGCGATATTATGGGTGGGGCATATGCTGGTGTATGGGGCTAGACTACCGTGGTCTATGCATACAAGCTACAGCTAGCAAGTTTCACCACAACCATCGATTTACAATTTAATAAATGGGATAGCATTATCCAGTTTGTTTCGAAATAATTTAAACATGTATATAATGCGGATTAGATAGCTCTGACATCCTAATAATTATTGGAATACTGCTTGTGTTGTTGCAGTGAAAGTCACCCCAGAAGGATGCCTGGTTAGAGCCAGGTGCTACCACTCTATGCGAAAGAATGACAATCCACACCATTTGCAGGTAAATAAGCAATACAACATATAATGGTTAATTTACATTTGTTTCACAACAGCAAATTCTGATTGGTGGTAGTGCAGTATTTGTTATACATTGTGGGGTATGCAAAAATGCATTTAAGCATGTAATAATATATTTGTCTCTCATAATATAATTACACATAGTAAATACAACACTGTAGTAATTTGTGAATGGACTCTTATGTTTGATTATACATGTTGTATATATCTTTGACTTGGATAACTGCACATTTGTATAACTTTAAATTGGTGGTAGTGCAACTATTCATTATACACTGTGGTGTATGAAGATAACAACAAAATGTTTAATATACTTGTAAAAGTATATATTTGTAAAAATAAAACCACAAATATTAGATACAACACTTTGTTATAGGTATGCTTGGTGGCTGGCACCTCCACTGCTATCACCAATCACAGATGCAGCTGCATTGCAGGCAAGGGAGTCTGCAATCATACAGTTGGTCTTGTATACCAGGTGGCACACTATGTGATACTAAACCTCTCTGTTGTGCCACCTGGTGTTTCGAAGACTACACACCCACAACTGTGGCACATACCACGAGCGTATGGGATACGTCCAGATGATGTGGACAATTTGAGCATGAGGCATATTTCTTCGCCGAGTCCTCGCAAGAAACGCAAGTCAGTTATTCGTGAGGAAGGTGTTCGATCTACGCTTTACAGGGCTAATCCAATACCACTGAAAGATGTTTCATTTGCGCAAGACTTTGTGAACTTTATTGCTCCCTATGATGATTTGCAGAACATTCAGTTGTTGAATATGTTGCCAGCTAATAATGAGGACATCGAACTTGTTGACTCGGTGTATGGCCCTGTTCCAAAGGGGAGTATGTTGTCATATCAGCAGAGGCCACCAACAGTGTCTGACTCTACTGATGATGTTGATGCACCCTGTTACCCTGACTTTTCTCTTCCCTCACTGCACTCCACATATGCACATGTACCAACCTTAGCAGAAACCTTGATTTTAGATGGATTACACACACCTGCTACTGACAGTGCAGAATTTGAGAAAGCAACCAGACGGCAGTCGGAGTGTACCAGGTGGCACCAGCTACGGAGGGACAGGGTAACTGCATCACACTTTAAATCTGTATGTTCACGTAGGGAGAACTTTGGTGTTTTGGTGGCACGTCTTCGGTGCAAACGACAGGTGCAGACGAAGGCAATGCGGTATGGGCTCGAGAGTGAGGACTCGGCCGTCGAGCAGTATGTGGCCAGTAAGGCATGTCATGTTTATTCATGTGGATTTGTTGTCAACCCCTCTGCCCCTCACCTTGGTTGTACACCCGATAGGAAGGTGTATGACCCCAGTGAGGATTTCCCATATGGCTTACTAGAGATCAAATGCCCCCAGGTTTACACTGTCACCTCCACGTTGGTTTCTGTCGTGAATCACAACACTGATAAAAGACATCGGTGTTGTGTGCACTAAGAACAGTGTGGTAATAACTGCACTTATAAAATGTATGGAATAGCTGGACAAACTTAACTATATGTACATTCTTACTTTCCAGATCATGCCGAAGGTGACGCCAACCTTGTTGATCATTGGTCACAGTTTCGTCCGCAGGATGGCAGAGACGTGTCGGAGAGGTAACATATGTGGGGTACAGCACAGGTACTATCGACCAGACCTCTGCCTGTCTGATATGTTTGGAAAGGTCGTTTTCCGAGGGAAAGGTGGGCTTACTATGGATGGCCTTTTTCGGGAACTGGGGGCTGTGCGGGCAGTTGCACCAACTGTTGTTGTTGTTGACATTGGAACTAATGATCTAAGCAGCATAGATTGTGTACCTGAGGACCTAGCAGACCGTATTGTGGCATTCGCTCGTGAATTGCTCGCAATACCTTCTGTGGTCCAGGTAGTAGTATGCGAAATATTGACCCGAGTACCAGTAAAGTTTAGTCGGTTTGAAGTGAGATCTGATTTGGAACATGCCAGACAGATTCTTAATGATAAAATTTATGCATTGGTAAAAGATTTGGAAACAATAACTTATTGGCATCACCGTAAATTGTTTGAGGAGAAATACTATGCGAAAGACTGTGTGCACATGAGTCCACTTGGATCGATTAGGTATGTCGGTAGCATGAGGTTAGCAGCTATACATGCATTCCATGCTGTTAACCAGCGGTTGCAGTAGTCTTGGCTGCTATCCTCATGCTACTTCATGTGCAAGGTCTCTCGACATACTCCTCAATACATTTTTTCTCTAAATTCTTTTGTTAACTATTGTATATGTAAATTCTCACTTCCAGCAAATTTATTTTCTAAAATATCAACATTTTCTCTTAACTGTACAAAGTTCGATATTTGGCATACTATTACTACAGTTACATTAATCTTGCTTAGATCATTTGTCCCTATGTCAACGATGAACACCTTTGTTGCAGTTGCTGGCACAACTTGAATGTGCCGTATTAGACCATCTGTGGTATGTCTTCCCTTTCCTAAGGTAAACTACCTTTTCACACATATGGGTCAGGATTGATCTGGTCATAGTACGGAGCTGTACCCTAACTATGTATCTGCCATCCTGCGAACAAAACTGCCCAATGATCTGTAGCGGTACTTGAGCCTCGTGTCACATGAACATTGACACAGTTACACATTGCTGTCATGTGACCATTGGCACACTTCACTTGCATGGATATATGACACATTGAACTGATTATATCTACTTGGTCAACAGTGTCCTGTGAACATTGGCACATTTCACTTGCATTGATGTATAACACATTGAGCTGATTATATGTACATTCGACCAACAGTATCCTGTGAACATTGGCACATTTCACTTGTATTTATGTATATGACGCATTGAACTGATTATATCTACACTTGGCCAACAGTGTCCTGTCAACATTGGTACACTTTACTTGCATTGCTGTATGATGCATTGAATGGATTTATCTACACTCGACCAACAGTGTCCTGTGAACATTGGTACACTTCACTTGCATGGATATATGAAACAGTGAACCGATTATATCTACACTAGTCGGCAATGTACTCTGTTCCGCCTTCTATAGTTCCCTGTACGTGCAGTGAAGCTGACTAGTTCTTGTACTTCTGCTGTTTCAGTTGTTTTCAATGTCTACTTGTCAGCTGCATACTGTGAACAACATGTTAACATTACTTCATGTTGATGTGTGACATTAATGAACAAAACAATTAAGTGTCATTGTTGTAGTAGTGACCTTTGCATTGTACTGTGAACATTTCATGACATTGAACTATACAGGAAATTATACAGATCTTGGAATGCATAATAAATTATTTTAAATTCAAGCAATGCTGTTGTGTTTCTTCACAACAATGGTTGTGTCAGGGACACCTCAATGTTTACAAACAAGTCAAATAATGCCCAATGGTCAACAGTTAATAGTTGAACTTTCATTTTGATCAACCTACCATAATTATTAAGTAAAATAAAATGGACATTAATAATATAGACAATATGGTTAGAGGTCATTTTTTTTAAACAAATTAATAATTAATGGTTCACACTTTAATATGCCATTTTATCCCCAAAATTATGGTTAATAAGTATATGTGATCAATTACAAGGATTTATAAAGTTACTAAGTCCATGCTCGGTCGGTGCTCATTCAAGGTCAATTATCTAGATCGTATCAAGGTCATATGCTATTATGGTCAAGGTTAAACATTTAGTTACTTTTAATTTGCTAGCACAACATACTATAATTATTAGTTTAAAATAAATTGCACATTCATACATGCAATTAGGTCAAAGGTCATTTTTTAAAAACAAGTTACCTCACTATTGGTTCATGCTTTAATATGCTACTTTATAGTCAATGTGTACATAAATGATCCATTCTAACACTTTATAATCATACCAAGCCCATGTGTCACACATAATCATTTAATTAGGTCACTTGTCAGCATATATAGGTCAACAGTCATTAAAGGTCAAATAACTAGGTCATGTCAAGGTCACAGTACAAGGTCAACATTTTTGGGTCATAATATTTTACTTTACTTGAATATCTTCATTAGAACAGATTATGTAATGTTTTGCCTATATTCAGTGCCACATGGTGGCAGCACAGTCTGCACAAGCTCCAGATCACAAGAAATGGACATGAATCCTATAGACACAATTACCCTTTTTTCAGACACTAAAAAGTGGATTTACTTTGTTAATAATAGATATTTTAAAATTTCAAAAAGGGTTGTAAACTACATAGCATACACTATCACATAGAAGTGTTTAAATGATTATATATCAATTTTGAATTTTTTGTAATGTACCTAGCTAAGGGCAAGGCTAAGGCTAAGCCATAAAGTAGGCACTTCAACAACAAATTTAATATTTACCTAGAACATTGGGAATGGGCTTTAAGGTAATAACTTAAGGATCACATAACTGTTTATTTTATTAAGGTATCTTTAATAGATCAAAAGATATTGCAGTTTTAAGACGGCAAAACAGCATAATTTCTGTGTATCTATACAATGGCAAAATGGACTAATTTTTGTGTTTTCTGTGGATAAATATTTGCTTTAAAATTTCTTTTTTTATATAGATATTTAAAAACTGTTTTCAGGATTGTAAAGATATTGACTAGAGTAATCAATATACAATATTTACAATTTGTAGTATTATAACCAAATTAATTAGTTAATTTTAGTTATGTTGCATGCAAATTCAACAGACCAAAACGTTCCAATTAAAGGTCATAATGTCCATGATTATGAAGATATTTATACATATTATGCAATGTGTATAACCACATTAATAATGGTAATAAATATGCCATTTAATAATAATTAAATTAATTAGTCAATATTGGGTAATTAGCGAGCAACCTCGGCAGACCAACACATTTCCGTAAAAGACCATAATGATTATAAACAAATTTATACATATTATCAAAAATAGATAAGCGAGCGAAAAATGAACAACTGTCAAACACGTTCCAAAAATGCCTTTTTAATGATTGCTAGTACCAATACGGTTCGTCGGATCCCAACAATATTGATGTCATTTGAAAGTTTAAGCGTTTTGCTATTCAAACATATAAATGGTTTCCTGATAATTATTCCTAAAATTAAATGAAAACGGACCTACAACCGGGCCCGTTCCGGTGTCTTAGACAATGCGAACGATGTTGTTTCGTCGACACAGTTCACCAATCTACCGATTGAGGCATCACTATCTGATTTCATGGTATAAGCTCCACCCACTTTCAAACGGCTGCTAAAATGACATACGTGAAGTAGGCGTGACGTCACAATCACGTATATTAACCAACCAACGCAACAAATTTAGACCCGTTGTGTGGCGTACTTTATTGTGACGTCACGCCGACATAGATATGTCGGTTTCGCTGCGATCAAAGCACATCAGTTTCGCCGCGGTTTAAAAGTGGGTGGAGCTTATAACATGAAATCAAGAAATGGTGAAGTGCGCATGTCTGAACCTATGCAAATGAGGAAAACAGCGCCGCAATCGGAAGATTAGTGTACTAAGTACCCGCCGCCAACATCGTTCGGAACCGTACAGAACACCGAAAACGGCATGATTGTAGGTCCATTTATCGGTGTTCTTTGGACGGTTACCGGGAAATCTAGATGTCGCTAGAATAACAAAAAGTGCATCCTTTCAAATGATACCAAGATCGTCGGGACAGGACGAGTCGTGAGGGTGCTAGCGACCATAGAATTTCATGTTTTAGACGTGTTAGTTGTTCATTTTTCGCTCGCTTATCTATTTTTGATATTATGCAATGTGTATATCCACATTAATAATGGAAATTAATATACACATTGGCTAATTAGTGCGCAACCTCAACAGACCGATCGATACATTTAAGTAAAAAGGCCATATTGTCCATGATTATGAATATATTTGTATAATTTATGCAAGCAGTAAACCACATTAATTATGGTAATAAATATACATTAACCATTCATTTCACATTAACAGTAACTTAATTAATAAGTTAATATTGGGTAATATTAGCACTTTAACTCGACTGACCGCTACATTTTGATAAAAGGATGCAATGCCCATCATTATGAAGACAGTTATATAATTTATGCAATGTTTACAACCACATTAAACATAGTAATAAATAAAATGATTATACATTAACAGTCATATAGAATTAACAATAACTTTATTAATAAGTAAATATTGGCTAAATAGCACACAAACTCAACAGATCAATACATGACAATGAAATACACTATTCATACTCCTAGTTCACTGTGTCTATGTGACTGTGTCATGAGATGTTGGATGAATGCTGCAGGCTCTGTACAGTTCAGTAATCAATTTTCACTGCTGCATAATGTTCTGCATTTCAACATGAACTTGATGAAGTAATGTTTATAAATTGTTCACAGTATTCCGTTGCTGAATCCAAATGCAAGATTGCTTTCTGCGTTATTCCCCATGGCCCATGGGAGTCAAGTCATGAAGAAGAAGAAGACTGCTCTGCTCATAATAGTCTTTTTGTAATATTGGCTGTTGATTGTCTCATAATTTAATGTCACTAGGCTGCAAGATCTGTGGAGTAAGGTTCATATTTCAGTGTCCTGTAAAATAATGTTGTGTTCTTCAACATGATGTCTACAAGTAATGTTCGTGTCATGTTGATGGGACACTCACTGTTCAACGTAGATATATATATAATCAGCCAGATTAAATGGGTACATATGCTGGCAGGTGATGGGTGTCATATTCAGACGACTCTGTGGCTTGGTACCTTCACGGTTAACTTCAGATACTGATCAGTGTAAGATCAGTGTCACTGCATGTAACTGCAAACAATATCTGAAATAAAAAGGCCATCATGTATCATATAATGATAATTATTTTGATTCTACATGCAAATCTTGTGAAATAATTGTCATATCCCTGCCTCTGTTACTCAAGAGAGCAATGTGAAATTCTATAATGCTTTATTTTTTATGTTGTATAAATTCATAATAATTATGATTCTAGAGAAATGTGGTGTTTAATGTATTGCGTGTTGTCACACAATGAAACAAATGATCAAGGCATTTATGGTTTATATTACAACATGCTTTAGCAATTCTGTGTAGTGACTGTTATGAAATACTTTTTTAAACAAATTAAATCAAATAATTTCTGTATTTTACCTCAAAAACTACTTTTCAAACAAATTGTTGAATTAATAGGTAACTAACAACAATTAATTTAAATTACTGCATAATACATGCAAGTCTAAATACATGCCATGGGCATGACTAGCCCTGGCCTAAGCCAAGGCTAAGACTACCATGCTTGACCCGTAGTATGGGCTGGCAGGGCCATATTTCTACAACTAGCAAATCTAAGACAAAGTCAAAAGTATTGCAGAATTGACATGGATATTATTTAAATATGGTATACATAGTATTGGTTTTGTAGAGATTTTAATTCAAAGAAATGGATCAAGTCACGATCTGCATCTGGCATCGCCTCCAGTGACGCGCGCAATCGGTTTCGTCGACACAGAACTTTCAGATGTGACTATTTTTGAACGGTGTAAAACCATATTTCACGATGGCGCACGACACCAATTTTTTCAACACAGACTAAATAAAACTAATAGATAAGACTAAGCACAACATATTTCGGGTTAGACGCTGTTGTAAAATAATATCTGCAAATGAGTACAGACGTAGTTGTAAAATATATGTAATTTATCTTAATTCTGGTCAAATTTCAAAATTTAAACGACGTATATGAAGATAAACTTACTCTGAACAGCGGCCCAGCAGTGAATGACGTCAACGACCGGAAATAGAGCGCGAAAACACGAGTTGAAACAAAGCGATCACCGCTGTCCCGGCAAACGAGACGGGCTGCGGTGATCGAGAATTGACGCATGCGAAATGTCCCAGTTTGCGGAATTCATTGAAGTGCCTACTTAAAGGGAATAAAAACATCTATTGCTTGAATTCATGTTATATTACATCCTGCTATCTATTTCCACGTCCACCAAGCAAAAAAATCAAAAAAATTCAATGAATTAGAAATTCCCTTTCCATGCATTCAGAGCATGTTTACAAGTATAGCTTTTGGGTCGAAACGAGCATCAGAATGAGTTATTGTGCAATTTTTCGACGTAATACAAACACTAGTCATCATAGAGGAACAAGCAGTTATCTTACGGTTCCACATGAATCCAATTTTATTCAAAACAACGTACGCGAATGGGCTTACAAGTCGACTAGGTTTCGCCGAGCTTGGGCTCATTTTCAGAATAATTATATCGAATGCAACCAACGGGAGATAATCTACACCAATAAACATACATAGCAAACATATATTGTATCTAGCTACAGAAAGTAACGTGTATAATCTCATTATACCACTAGAATATCGATATATGAAGGAGTTGTACAATTTACCATAACAACTTAAATCAGTTACAGAGTTTCCGCTGGTCCCGCTAGCTCAGTGGGTAGGCGCATTGGTTACTTGGCATTTATTTTACAATCGGGCGACGCCGGTTCAATCCTGACAGCATGCAAACTATTGATTTTCTTTACACTTTTTTTGTTTATGTTTTCACGAAGTAACATAAACTAAATCATTTAGTATACTATGATGCACTGTTTGTAAATAATTTTTATTTTTGTAGTAATTATTTATTCGCCACAAAAATGAAAATATGGTCATTATATAATTATGTTTCTAAATTTAATTTATCCAAACAAATATAATGTAATGGATATATAATTTATTAATTGTAAATATATTGTTCAGTAATATATTGTAATTATATATGTGAAAACAGATCGTGATCTGTCTGGATAAATACAATTTAGAAACATCGTTGTATATAATGACCATATTTTGATTTTTGTGGCGAATAAATAATTACTACAAAATATAAAAAATATTTACAAACAGTGCATCATAGTATACTAAATGATTTGGTTTATTTTACTTCGTGAAAACATAAACAAAAAAGTGTAAAGAAAATCAATAGTTTGCATGCTGTCAGGATTGAACCGGCGTCGCCCGATTGTAAAATAAATGCTAAGGAACCAACGCGTTTACCAAATGAGCCATCACGGCCGGCAGAAATTCGCTGACTGATTTCAGTTGTTATGATAAATTGTACAACTCCTCCTTCATATATCGATATTCTAGTGATATTATGAGATTTTACACGTTACTTTCTGTAGCTGGATACAATATATGTTTGCTATGTATGTATATTGGTGTACATTATCTCCCGTTGGTTGCATTCGATATAATTATTCTGAAAACGAGCCCGGGCCAGGGCCAAGCTCGGCGAAACCTAGTCGACTTGTAGGCTCATTCACATTCATTGTTTTGAATAAAATTGAATTCATGTGGAACCGTAAGATAACTGCTTGTTCCTCTGTGATGACTAGTGTTTGTATTACATCGGATTATTGCATAACAACTCATTCTGACGCTCGTTTCGACCCCAACATTATCCATGTAAACATGCTCTGAATGCATAGAAAGGGTCGGCCTGCTGCGAGTGTGAGTCATGTGTGACGTTAAAATACCACGTGATCGCCTAGCTCATTAAATTTTTATTTTCCGTGGGAATCGCTACACAGACGGGTTTAAAATCGAATTTATGCTACAAATGTATTTTTCTGTATTGTTTTAATGTTCTCGAATGTTACATGCAATATTAAACTTTCTGTACACATGGAAAACGGATTTTAGCTAATGCCTTGTTTTTATTTCCTTTAATTAAGCGTGAGCTGTGGCTATGCGTAGACTAACAAATGTCTTGTTTTTGTTTGCCATATCGTAAAACTTGAATGTCCACGTTATATCCCGTTTCAAACCTTGGGTAAGTTAGTGACATCAATTGATTGACATTCGTGCACATGCATGCACGTATTGAAAATGAATATTCACGCATAACTGTTGTCTATTCCTGTCAGCAAACTTCATGTTGAACATCAACTGACTGGCATTCCTATTTTGTTTTCAGTCGGTGCAGTACATGATCAGCCAACGATGAAGCTTGATGACCCGGTCGAACTCCTTGCATCTTCGTTACAGATTCCTTAAAGACTAGTAAGTTTGCACCACATTTTATTTGCCGTAGTAGTTATCTTTTGAAATAAAAAGTAGGTAGTTTAACTCAGAATGCGTTAACAACAGGTCTGCCTTTGCCTAAAATTAAGCCAAACACCGAGTAAGTGGGTTATTAATTATAATTCCAGGGATGTTTTAATGTGCATAAATGTACTTGTTATTTTGGCAAGTACAATTGGGAGTTACAAATCACTTATTACAGTACAATAATAATATAATAATAAAAACGATAAGAACAATAAGGACATAAAAACCACACAATATCAACATCAAATATACCAGGCAAACATCTGTTATACATAGAAATGTTTTTGAATTAAGAATCTAAAGGTTTCAGCTACTGAAAATATATCACAAGTTGGATCACTTAAATACCATGTGTTGAAAGTAGTCATACATCTATTCAAAACACAATGTTTTCTAATGTTGATTCTGCTATTGGAAACTCTAAAAGGGATGTCGTTTCGTAGAGATTTTGAAGGACAGTGAAATTGGATAGCCCCTACCAGATACGACGAGTCTAGTTGGGAGTGCACACACTTGTGTAAAAACAAAAGATCTGCAACTTGCCTACGATGTTGAAGGGAAGGTGGTCTAAAATTATGGCAAAGCTGAGGATAAATGTCAGAGGAGTACTGTGTTTTGGATTAGTAACATAGATATTTAATTAATTTTTTGTATATGTATTTTCACTTGTTCTTCCAAGTATCCTTGGTGGGTCTTGTTACTGGCTATTTTAACATGCCAATTATCATCTGTTGACAGGTCTCGGTAACATGAAAATGCCGCCATCAATGAGGAAGAGGGGTCGACCCAAGGGGGCAGAGTTGACTGTTATTGGCTTGCCGGAAAGGATGAAAAAGGACAAACCGGTCAAATTCCTCACCAAGCTTCCTGTAGTTAGAAATTATGGTAAGACACTGTAGCTGAAATGAAATTTTTTTGCATAAAAATCTCAAAATGTGTTTCTACTCATTTTACTGTTAATAAGCGTCACTTTTATAACATTTACTTAAACAGAACCCTAAATAACTTATATTTACAGATAAAGCATGCATCCGTCATATAATAAATTTATATATTAGTTTATAAAAGTTTGTTATGTACATTTGTAGTTATGCTCTGCTGGTTTGTACAACGCGATGTGGCCGAGACAGCACTACACACTGGTCTCTTGTCGAAAGCTTCGGACAACTCGAGAACAGCGCGGACTGCCTTGACAGCGACGTCTGTCCAAGGGCAATACAAAAGCACTGCGAGACACCAACGTGGCACGCAGTGCAGCAGATGGCGTACGTTCTGTCGAAGGATGGCGTGTGATATTGCGCAACGTGCACATTGACACTGGATGATAATGAGGATTTGAGTTGCGTGTGATGGCTTAATTTACATTAATCTGCGATGTGTGTTACTATGCGATAGCTGCCTTCATGGTTTGCAAGTTGGAGTAATCTTGTCTGTTATCGAGGGTGTTGGTTTCAAGATGTGATTTTTAAGCATGTGTGTTGTTATGCGATAGCTGTCTTTCATTGGTAGAACTTTTTTTACCCGTAAGGCAAACGTATGATCTTTTATGGTTTGCACTTTGGAGTAATCTTGTCCATTATTGAGAATGTTGGTTTGAAGGCAAAAGTATGATTTTGCAGAGGATGCAAGTTTGTTTAATCTTTTTCATGTGTGTTTATATTTATATTCGATAGCTTCAAGAATTAGCTGTTTTAGTATCGAACAAAGGGGGGCTTGATAATGACATTAACGGAAGCTTCAATCTTACTTAAAGCTTCTGTTAATGTAATTGCCAAACCCCTTACCAGTATAATTAATCAATCACTACGCAATGGAAAATTTCCTCAAAAACAAAAAAATGCTAAAGTAGTTCCCATCCACAAAAAGATGATAACCATAATTTCAACAACTACATGCCAATGTCTCTTTTGTCATGCATATGCAGTCTTTGAAAAAAATTGTTTATTCTCAATTATTCCACTATCTCACACTTCATAAGCTCCTCCACTCTAATGAGTATGGTTTCAGAGCTGAACTAGCAATAACTGAATTAGTTGACAGAATATACTTAAATCTTGACAAAAAAGGCTTGCCAATGGCAATATTTCTGGATCTGTCAAAAGTTTTCCACACAATAGATCATAGAATCCTGTATGTATGATGATCCAAAAATAAACTTCATTTCAAAGATGTTTTTAAATACTGTTGTTTTCACCATGTCTTGATGTGTCCAAGGACTGCGCGTGTACTGTAACTGCTCTGTTGTTTTACATAACTGTTATTATTTCTTTGTTTACAAATTCAGTAAAGTGTTTATAACTGTATTGTGTATTGTTGTCCCTATGTTTCTTAATATATTCTCAGTGTGCATAAAACCTAGTCACAGTAGTAAGATAAAATTCCTAGCTCAGGTGTTAACGTGGCTGTTAATACTTCAATATGAGACTACAAAGTAAGTTGTTCTGCTGCCCTGGACTAGCCCAGTGATAAGATAATGTTCGTTCCCTATCCAAATAGAGACCATTGTTTGACGTCCCTAACAAACCTATTTTAGCCTTTTTGGGCAAATTTAGCTGGGCTAATTTAATTGCGCAATATTTTACTTGACTGGCATAACTAGTAGCAGCGCCCGCCTATTAGTCTAGGTATTCCGTTTAGTTTTGGGTGACAGCTAGGGTTAAAGTAATAGGACAACTAATTTGCGTGATAGCATGCTTGGTAGAACTCGGAAGATTAATCATTTAATCCCGAAAAGACTCCGGTTACGGCGATCAGACTCAAGTCTCAGAACTAGAGGAAACACACGAACAATAAATAAATAACCCCAGGCGGGTTATGGCGACCGGAGCAGAACTCACGAAAGAATAGCATAGGCATGTTGGGTTACGGCGACCGTAGCAAATAATGCGCTAACGTCGTCTCATAGGAGTAGCGGATATGCGCATGCGCAACTACACTCACGGAAGATTAGCGAGGCGAAGTCGGGTTACGGCGACCGGAAGAATGACCACGTCGTAAAGTTAAACACATTATATATGCCGAATGTCAGTGTCGCGAGTGTTGTATTCTAAACAACGTATACTAGTACCGCTAGTTCGTGCATCGGAAAATTTCGTAAAACTGCCACAATACCGCATTGGTACGGAATTTAGCTATGCACGAACTTGACACTCGAGTCTAGTATGTAAATTACAAGCTGTACCTGTGCCACTGTGTCTGTGACGTCTGTCTGTGCCGTGGGTGGTTTTCTCGGCACGTATCACTTCGATAAAATCCGCAACTTTCTCAACTGTACTTCTTCGCTCGGGTGCATATTATGACGCATGCGCACAATTCGCGTATGAAATATACACGAAGACACTCTGGACGCGGTAATTTTTAACCAAAACACAAAATACGTAATATTCTCTGTTTTATTCCCGCAGCGTTTCAATAATGGTAGTAGTTTGCAAACCATGCGATCTAATCTCAAATATACACTCGATTAAAGCTAGCATAACATCATAATATTATATGATAAACGTATATGTACAGGCAATGTTCGACACAAAGTATACGCTCACAAATTTCCAGACTATAGACTTATATATATATATATAAGAATTACACAAGAAAATGCATGCACTTGTTTTCATTGTGGTCCTTGATGCCTGGCTATAGTGTATGTAATGCATTCATTGGTATCCTGTGATACCTTTCAACTAACATATTCCAGCTATTCTTCTGTATTTACCAATATATGTATATATTCTCACCACAGCAATATATAAATACATAATACGTCACTTAAATTATTATATTGTTAGAGGCCACACTGCAACCCATGAATGAGACTCGGTGTTTCCCCTGGTATATGACAAGCGAGGCGGGCCGCCTCGCCGTTTTTCTATGCCGCCTCGCCCAAAATTTGCCGAAATTGCAGCATCGTAGCTATTTGGTACGCCAAGTTTTTTCGTTCTTTCGCGATATATTCAGCGCCGGCGAGCGGCGCGAAATGACATCACAAAGTCACTTATATTCCTACGAAATCGCAGATTTGTAGCAACATCGTTTAGTCGTCTTAATGATAACGTCGCTCAGAGCAGTTAGGATTTAACTCCATTCACCCTATTCATGCGGCGGCCACATTGAAACTAGAGCGAGGCACACTACGCCTCTGCTCTAGCGCCGCCCTACGGAAAGAAGCGTGCATTCAACGTGAAAATGACTGGACCATCCGAGCCAGTCTGGTCCAAAAGTTTAACAAAAATTCCCCAAATTACTTATGGTGATGTCGAGAACTTTATAAGATCGGTTGCTAAAGTACCACAGAACGCCCTGACGAAAGGATATAAGTTTTTTGCCGAGGCATATGTTCACAATGTCGAAGGTAAGTCTGCATAGTTACCGGTGTACTGACAACTAGTCTAGTTAACTCGTATTAGTAACAACAGAGTAGTATTGTGTTATACTTGCAGTGATTGGTATATTACGGTGATGTGTGTATGTGGTTTAGTCATAAGTTTAACCGCATGTGTACATTATATGGGCATATATTGCTGCATATACTTATTATAGTTATCCAACAAAATCCGATACATATTATAGATTACATGGGCGATATTATGGGTGGGGCATATGCTGGTGTATGGGGCTAGACTACCGTGGTCTATGCATACAAGCTACAGCTAGCAAGTTTCACCACAACCATCGATTTACAATTTAATAAATGGGATAGCATTATCCAGTTTGTTTCGAAATAATTTAAACATGTATATAATGCGGATTAAATAGCTCTGACATCCTAATAATTATTGGAATACTGCTTGTGTTGTTGCAGTGAAAGTCACCCCAGAAGGATGCCTGGTTAGAGCCAGGTGCTACCACTCTATGCGAAAGAATGACAATCCACACCATTTGCAGGTAAATAAGCAATACAACATATAATGGTTAATTTACATTTGTTTCACAACAGCAAATTCTGATTGGTGGTAGTGCAGTATTTGTTATACATTGTGGGGTATGCAAAAATGCATTTAAGCATGTAATAATATATTTGTCTCTCATAATATAATTACACATAGTAAATACAACACTGTAGTAATTTGTGAATGGACTCTTATGTTTGATTATACATGTTGTATATATCTTTGACTTGGATAACTGCACATTTGTATAACTTTAAATTGGTGGTAGTGCAACTATTCATTATACACTGTGGTGTATGAAGATAACAACAAAATGTTTAATATACTTGTAAAAGTATATATTTGTAAAAATAAAACCACAAATATTAGATACAACACTTTGTTATAGGTATGCTTGGTGGCTGGCACCTCCACTGCTATCACCAATCACAGATGCAGCTGCATTGCAGGCAAGGGAGTCTGCAATCATACAGTTGGTCTTGTATACCAGGTGGCACACTATGTGATGCTAAACCTCTCTGTTGTGCCACCTGGTGTTTCGAAGACTACACAGCCACAACAGTGGCACATACCACGAGCGTATGGGATACGTCCAGATGATGTGGACAATTTGAGCATGAGGCATATTTCTTCGCCGAGTCCTCGCAAGAAACGCAAGTCAGTTATTCGTGAGGAAGGTGTTCGATCTACGCTTTACAGGGCTAATCCAATACCACTGAAAGATGTTTCATTTGCGCAAGACTTTGTGAACTTTATTGCTCCCTATGATGATTTGCAGAACATTCAGTTGTTGAATATGTTGCCAGCTAATAATGAGGACATCGAACTTGTTGACTCGGTGTATGGCCCTGTTCCAAAGGGGAGTATGTTGTCATATCAGCAGAGGCCACCAACAGTGTCTGACTCTACTGATGATGTTGATGCACCCTGTTACCCTGACTTTTCTCTTCCCTCACTGCACTTCACATATGCACATGTACCAACCTTAGCAGAAACCTTGATTTTAGATGGATTACACACACCTGCTACTGACAGTGCAGAATTTGAGAAAGCAACCAGACGGCAGTCGGAGTGTACCAGGTGGCACCAGCTACGGAGGGACAGGGTAACTGCATCACACTTTAAATCTGTATGTTCACGTAGGGAGAACTTTGGTGTTTTGGTGGCACGTCTTCGGTGCAAACGACAGGTGCAGACGAAGGCAATGCGGTATGGGCTCGAGAGTGAGGACTCGGCCGTCGAGCAGTATGTGGCCAGTAAGGCATGTCATGTTTATTCATGTGGATTTGTTGTCAACCCCTCTGCCCCTCACCTTGGTTGTACACCCGATAGGAAGGTGTATGACCCCAGTGAGGATTTCCCATATGGCTTACTAGAGATCAAATGCCCCCAGGTTGAATCCTTCCATGAAGCACAATGTCTTAAGGTGTTTAATGACACAATAGCATTGAAGCGAAACCATGCTTACTACTATCAGGTGATGGGGCAGATGGCTATAACAGGATGTGCATGGTGTGACTTCATGGTATGGTGCATAAACGACTTTCACATTGAGAGGGTATATTTTGATGCCAGTGTGTTCAAAGAACATCAGATGAAACTAGACATGTTCTACTTCCAGCACTACCTACCACAGGTTGTGTGTGATGCAACTGAATGAGTGATATTCAGTAGAGGAGTGACAATGGTATATTTTAATAGTCATAACAGTTCATTTTCAGTCTGTTACACAATCATATACAGTGGGTCACTGAAAGTGAGTGAAATACAAGTGTACCATTCAGTGTAACAAAGTACATTGTAGTAATGACCACACAATTTTCAGCATGTTAAGAAACATACAGTGTGTCACTGCAAGTGAGCTACATGTTTCACTGATTTATGTAATCTTTATTCTGTAATATGATATTGTTGGTTAAAAAGTTGAACAAATAAAGTTAGTGTGCAAACATTTTGTTGAATGTGTCTCAATGAAGTCATGACCTCAATACAAAGGGCCCCTGAAATTGGTCATGTAGCAACATACTGCCCAAATTTGGTTGATTGAACCTACAATACTTATTTGAATGACCCCATCAAAGACATGATATTCCCGAACTCTTCTGATTGCCCATTCTACGTGAATCCTTAGTCGGGCAATACTTTGGGTTGCGACCACTTCCTCACAACTGAAGCTCTTCCTTTTGGATGTTAGGAAAGGGGGGATGACCAAATTGGCACCCACATCTCTTAGTTCCTTCTCTATTGTGAATCCTTTGTCAACCATGACACTGTCTCCACTCTCTAACAGTTCCAAGATACCAGATGACTTGGTAATTTCTTTGTCCGATATGCTCCATGTGTACAACTTGCTCACAAACGACACTCCTCCTGCTGGCGTTATTCCTATTAGCCCCTTCAGTGTCGTCCCTTTGTAGCTAGAGAACATTTGTGAATTCACAAACAGTGATGATGGTGTCTGTGTTTTCAGTTCAGTACAGTCGAGTATAACTCGAGTGTTTGGGAACATCGCAAAGCATTCTGGCATGGATTTCTTAATCTGGTTCCTAGACGGCCAAATAGGAACTGTTCCAAACACGAAATACAAGTAGTTGGCTCAAGTGATAAGAATTCTGCTTACAGTAGACTGAGAAACCTGAAACCTCACAGCCAAATCCTGTTCCCTGAATCCTTTTCGTACAAAACACAGAAACATAAAGAATTAATCAATATGTGGCAACTGTTCTAATCGCAAAGCATTCATCCGTATGGAATTACTCTGATCACCTCGTCTGCGCTGAATTTGTGTCCAGGTCACCATTTTCTCAGCAGTAGGTTGCAATGCAAGATAGACTGCATGAAATATTGTATAGCATTTAAATCCGATATAGAAACGTATTAACTCTGGATCTCTACTAAATTTCTGTAGACCAAACCGCTCATTTTCTAACATGTTAATCTTAGCCTCCAACAGTTCAATATGTTCTCTTGCCGCTTTAAGCTGGTCGAGGTCAGAGTCGGCGCTGGGCACATGGTAGTCGTGGTCATGTGTCACTTTCTGTTCATCAGGGCACTGCAGTTCTGGTGGATCAGCA